>JAHHUM010003130.1:0-30263 GCA_036173005.1 Crenichthys baileyi | reverse complement strand
CGTTCCATAGGGATAATCCCTAGTGAAAACACCCGAGAAAAACAGGAAAAACAACCACAGATTTCATTAAAAGGGGGATTTAGAGTCACGAGTTAATCAAAACCTATCCAATCATGAGTAAACCATAGGGAGGACATGCAAACCCCAACACAGAAAAATATTTATACCAAACATCCTTGCATTTTGGGCCCCCTTTGCTTACCCCCACACTACCCTGTAGTCTCACTAAAAGTGCCTTTTTACTTTTAATTGATTTACCTTATGGGGAGTGTACTCTGATGGCTGTTTCAGGGCTTGGGCACTTGCCTGACAGGATGGCACTCAGAGACCTAAAAATTTAAATTCGAAAAAATCAAAAAGAATTTAACAAGTAAAGTAAACATTATTGGACAACGATAGTTTCATATTGGTAATAGGGCTAACTCATTTTTTTTTTCTAAAATTTAAAACTTTGGAGGTACATAAAAAAAGAAAATTCTTTAGTATTTTTCATGGTGCTTATCTAACATACCCATTTCTTGAATTCAACAGACATTCCTGGAAAAAAACCTCCGTGAGATGGCATCTATTTTTTAATCTGGCCCACAATGTGCCCCTGGGCTGGCATGGAATTCCACAAAATTTTTTTCGGCTTCAGCACCTTTAATAACTTTGACCTTTTTTGTGAAAAGCTGACTTTTTCTGTCTTACATAGAAAAGGCATTTCCTCGGAAAGGAAAAAGGATTTTAAAATTGGGCTGACCAATACAAATCTGATTAAAATCATGGTATTTCCAAAATATACAAATTGTCAAATTTTGGCTACTTGTGTAATACATGGAAGTTGCAAAGCATGCAAAAGCATGCAAAAAAAACAAAACATGCTAAAAGACATTATGAAATGCATAGTTCTTCCAAAACTTTATTTTTCGAGAAACAAATACAGTGCTTATTTGAAGGAGTAATGTCTGTTAATTGGTTTTCAGTAAGAATTTTGCTTCAAAATTGTGCACTTTTCTGGATTTTGTTTCTGATATGGATTAAAGTAGCTGTGCAGGTTTTTCTTCAAAAGGTCAATTAAAGCCAAAACAATTAAAAAGGAGAAATTAAATATAACTGTAATTCTCACTTAATAATAAGGGAGGTCATGAACACTGTGCGTCACTTCTGCATTGTAACTAAGAATAACGTTCGTGTGTGCAAGCAGATGAATCGAAAATGAATGCAGTAATTAAACAATAATGAAAGAACAATTAATGTTACCGAATAGCTCACTAAGCTCTTTAAGCTAAAGATATTTACCTTCAATGTTGTACGAAGAAGCTTTCCTTCGAATAACATATTTTTGTTGTTTTGTTGAATGCTGTGGATATTCCCCTTTAACTTTATTGTTAAGGAGCGTTTCATATTCCACACTGTCCATATTTATGAAAAGTGTCGACTTGATGTAAGATTTTCCTTGAGACTCGGCAGCCAGTTATGACCCATACATCGAACACCTACCGGCCTTACACATTTGCATAATTGATTGAAGGAATAACATCACGTGACTTTTGACTTTCCAGAAAACTGCCTATTTGTTGTTATTGTAAGGTGCTATGGTACATGTAATTTGTGGATCAATATTTGTAAATTGGCCTGTCAACATTTAACAAACAACTTGATTTTATAATGATCAACAAAGGCCTATTTATTTATTTATTTTATTTTTTAGGTTTTTTTGCTTTGATAATATTAACTGAGCTTTTCCTCCAAAGTAACTCTGGCATATAAAGAGCAAATGTTTCCAAATTCACAGGACTTGTTGTCCATGATGAGAGAAATAAACACAGTGAAGGACTTGTTGAAAATATAATTTGTTCCCATGTTATAGAGGGGGAACTGATTACTTCAGCTGTCTGAAATATTCTGTTCCCCCCTGTAACTCTGGCATATAAAGAGCAAATGTTTCCAAATTCACAGGAATTGTTGTCCATGATGAGAGGAATAAACACAGTGAAGGACTTGTTGAAAATATAATTTGTTCCCATGTTATAGAGGGGGAACTGATTACTTCAGCTGTCTGAAATATTCTGTTCCCCCTGTAACTCTGGCATATAAAGAGCAAATGTTTCCAAATTCACAGGAATTGTTGTCCATGATGGGAGGAATAAACACAGTGAAGGACTTGTTGAAAATATAATTTGTTCCCATGTTATAGAGGGGGAACTGATTATTTCAGCTGTATGTTTGATATAGGAATATGTAAAATACTTGATACTTGATAATGATACTAGAGCTGATTATTTTTAACAAAACAACATAAGACATTACCATTATCAAAAATTATCAATAACTAGCAAGTAGAAATATCTTCTATTTTGTCATATTTTACATTAGAACGCGATTTACCAGAAAAATAAGCTACACTCTCATCTATTCAGGAAGCCTGACTTTTCGTCAGCCTCCATTGTTTTATATCAGTAATAAAAACGTATAAATAAACACGACGTGTTGGAAAACAGTGTTTGGTGGCTGACTGATGTCCGTCAGGTTAAAGTGAACATGACACAAGTTGGAAAAGACATGGATTCTTTCGGCGAAACAACACGAAACTCACAAGACCAGGTTCATTTTGTATTTATTTATTTTTTCTAGGAGCTGTTGATTAAAAATAAAGTAACAATATTGACATGACTACGTTTCGTCGTTTTATCGACAAATCAATCAGAAAAGCTGTGAACACGGGATCAGCCTCTCTGGCTGCAGTGCGCGCTCCCAACACAGGGGGAACAGAATATTTCAGGGGAACAGAATTTCGCACAACACCGGCCGTACATAGATGTAGTTCACTGCCAGTAAAACCGTGACAGCTGTCTGACGCAGGTTCGAATCCCGTTAATAAAGGATTTCAGATGTAATACAATAAATATGTCTTATTTTTAGATATAAGTTGAAAGTATATCATTAAACAAATCGTTACCCTTTGATCCAATGTTTCGAAAGTTTTTGTATTTAATTAGAATCAAATCAGATTCTAACTCTGTTGTGGCATTGTATTCAATTTGAATGTTTAGATGAAAATGAGTGAATTTGGACAGGATATCAAATGGACCAATTTTTTTTTTAAATTTACCTTTGTTGGGAAGTAGTGCTGAATCAATAAACCTAATTAAAGGTTAGAATATATAAGCAATACATGTGCACAATATTTTACTTAAATGAGAAAACAGCTATAAGAAAATAGTTTGGTTTCAGTTGTTTATTGGAAAGGTCGCAGCAAGAAATACAAATCACAGCAACTTGTACTGCATGTTTTAAAATATTTTTTTAGTAAAAGGTAGTAAGAATTTTCTACATAGAGTACACAGGAAAAAACTTAAACGTGTAAAGAACATAGTGTCATGTAAAAGGCAGAATATTTACAGTAGCTACAGTACAGACCAAAAGTTTGGACACACCTTCTCATTCAAAGAGTTCCTTATTTTTATGACTATGAATATTGTAGCTTCACACTGAAGGCATCAAAACTATGAATTAACGCATGTGGAATTATATACTGAACAAAAAAGTGTGAAACAACTGAAAATATGTCTTATATTCTAGGTTCTTCAAAGTAGCCACCTTTTGCTTTGATTATTGCTACGCACACTCTTGGCATTCTGTTGATGAGCTTCAAGAGGTAGTCACCTGAAATGGTTTTCACTTCACAGGTGTGCCCTGTCAGGTTTAATAAGTGGGATTTCAAGCATTATAAATGGGGTTGGGACCATCAGTTGTTTTGTGCAGGAGGTGGACACAGTACACAGCTGATAGTCCTACTGAATAGACTGTTAGAATTTGTATTATGGCAAGAAAAAAGCAGCTAAGTAAAGAAAAACGAGTGGCCATCATTACTTTAAGAAATGAAGGTCAGTCAGTCTGAACAATTGGGAAAACTTTGAAAGTGTCCCCAAGTGCAGTTGCAAAAACCATCAAGCGCTACAAAGAAACTGGATCACATGAGGACCGCCCCAGGAAAGAAAGACCAAGAGTCACCTCTGCTGCGGACGATAAGTTCATCTGAGTCACCAGCCTCAGAAATCGCAGGTTAACAGCAGCTCAGATTAGAGAACAGGTCAATGCCACACAGAGTTCTAGCAGCAGACACATCTCTAGAACAACTGTTAAGAGGAGACTGTGTGAATCAGGCCTTCATGGTAAAATAGCTGCTAGGAAACCACTGCTGAGGACAGGCAACAAGCAGAAGAGACTTGTTTGGGCTAAAGAACACAAGGAATGGACGTTAGACCAGTGGAAATCTGTGCTCTGGTCTGATGAGTCCAAGTTTGAGATCCTTGGTTCCAACCACCGTGTCTTTGTGCAGCGCAGAAGAGGTGAACGGATGGACTCTACATGCCTGATTCCTACCGTGAAGCATGGAGGAGGAGGTGTGATGGTGTGGGGGTGCTTTGCTGGTGACACTGTTAGGGATTTATTCAAAATTGAAGGCATACTGAACCAGCATGGCTACCACAGCATCTTGCAGCGGCATGCTATTCCATCCGGTTTGCGTTTAGTTGTACCATCATTTATTTTTCAACAGGACAATGACCCCAAACACACCTCCAGGCTGTGTAAGGGCTATTTGACCAAGAAGGAGAGTGATGGAGTGCTGCGCCAGATGACCTGGCCTCCACAGTCACCAGACCTGAACCCAATCAAGATGGTTTGGGGTCAGCTGGACCGCAGAGTGAAGGCAAAAGGGTCAACAAGTGCTAAGCATCTCTGGGAACTCCTTCAAGACTGTTGGAAAACCATTTCAGGTGACTACCTCTTGAAGCTCATCAACAGAATGCCAAGAGTGTGCGTAGCAATAATCAAAGCAAAAGGTGGCTACTTTGAAGAACCTAGAATATAAGACATATTTTCAGTTGTTTCACACTTTTTTACTCAGTATATAATTCCACATGTGTTAATTCATAGTGTTGATGCCTTCAGTGAGAAACTACAATATTCATAGTCATGAAAATAAGAAACTCTTTGAATGAGAAGGTGTGTCCAAACTTTTGGTCTGTACTGTATATGCCCCCAGTGCCTCCCCAGCAAGCCCCCGTCCCCCAAGAACTTAAAACTACTTCCACCCATGCTAACAATACAATACAAGCTGTCATGTTTCCCACTATATATTTGAAAGTATTGTCTATATACAGAGTCACACTCCCTGTTTATTCTTCCTGTTCATATAAGTTATAGATCCTTTCAACTGCAAAAGGAAAGTACCGATAACCTCAGACATCTGTTGTACAGTCTTTCACACCCAGTGGAAGGTTAACATAAGCTGCTTTCTCTGAGAAATTGCAGTTCGAGAGCAAACAGGACTGAAGTATTCAAGGTCAATCGGGTGTGTATTTATAAGAGGCAACATTATTCCTGACTCTGCAATAGCTATTGTTACATGTACCAGGCTCATATGGTGGGTTAACATAAAAGGAGGCCAGACAAGGATTTTTGCTTGAACAATCAAATTGTCTATTAAAGTAAAATTAGACTAAAAAGGAAAAGACTGAAATTAAAAGCAAACTAGGACCACTATCACCCCAAGAATTCCTGCAATTAAAGAAAAATGTGTTGACATGAAAGCACGTTAAACTTGAAGTTTTGAAAACACAGGTACATCTAAAAAAATTTGAATATTGCCTAAAAGTCAGAAAATGAGATGACTGGCATTTTATAGAAACATTTGACATTTGAAATATTTGACTATGTGGAATGAATCTCTAATAATTGTTTCACTTTCTGATATGACTGGCAAACAATATTGCACTTTTACTCAATATTCTAATTTGAGATCTTTTTAAGTACAAAATTTAATTAATTCAGTACAATGATTTGTTCACAGTACATTTAGTTGACACCATTGTTATGATCGCACAGCAAACGAAACTAAATACAAGACATACACACTCAGGTTAAGGAGTTGAGCTTTTCATTTTGATGACAGGAGATTGACACCGCTGCTGTTGACTTTCTTTGGAAGTTAGCTGCCACTTTTGCTTCAAGATTCTGGATGCTATCTGTAATGACTTTATAAACATTTATTTTGTGTTACTTCGTTTAGGTTCTGGAGCCGGTGGTGATAAAAGGGCTGTTACCGTATTGGCTTACATGTCTGTTTGTTCAGTTTGGTCTGTGGGTTTTCTCGAGGCCTGACAGCCTCTTGACAAATGGCCATTTTGACCACATTTAAAGCAATGGCAACAATTTCTGTCTCACTGTGTTTTCTTTTTAGTCCCATTTCAATCTGGTAGGTAAAATTGACAGTATGACAGCTTGCCTTTTTGAACTCTTTCTCCAATTTGGCCATTTGGCCTAATTCTGAATTCTTTGCGTATTTCAAACTCAGGCAGATAGACGAATGCATCCATCTTCATCCAACATGACCTTTGTATATTGTTTTAGCAATGTAGCAATATCTGGCTGCTGTCATTTGATCTCAGCTTTAGTTGGTATGTGTTTCCTGCTCTTGAACCAAATGACTCGTGCCAGAGAGTCATCCTCTCCCTGAGCCTTTTGGATCTGCTACTGAGTTAGAGGCTGACCCATACTCCTATCACTGTCTCTTACAAGGTTCAGAGCAGAGATCTGGATGACACCAACACCTTGGCAAGGGTCTATCTTCTCAACCTTTACACATTCCACGATTGCACTGATGGTCTCTCCACTAACCTCTCCTGGACAGCTGTTCATGTAGTCCTCAAGTGGCATCCTAGATAGTCTATCAGCATCGTTTTTCCTCCCTGGTCTATAGCTTATTGTGAATTTGTCTGCACGAATCTGCTGCTGTGAGTCACAAATGCTGCTTTACAAGTTACACCTTCTTTTTGGCGCGCTTTCACTTTTGCCCCAAACATACCGCTGATGGTGAAGCAAAACAATCTGTGACTTGTAGGTAATTCATATGCCCGTACACCAGAGGACGCTGCCTGCTCCAGACTCAGTACGTTTGTGGCAACTGGAAATATAAGCACCGCCATGTTGGGGACTATGGAGACTCAGGGGTGTAAATTAGTGCTTAATTTGTGTTTATTAATCCATGTAAGATGCGAGATGATTTGTTCTGTAACATTTATCCATCCTCTTACCTGTTGAAGATCACCTTACAATAAATGCAAATTACTGCTACAGTTTAGATTTTTTTGTAGTCTCAGATATCGCTGTTAGAAATGATTGGTAGATCCACAAGCAGCAGTTTACTTCAAAACTATGAAAAAGCCATGTCAGATGGGGTTTAGGCAATCACTGATTTCCTACAGACTAGCAACATCTGAAAATTCAATATTTATTTTAATCTGGTGTATTTTTGTTAAAATGTTCATTTAGTATGTTGACGCACCCTTTAATCAGCTTACAAACCATTACAATCAAATACGCTTTTTACATATTGAAAAGAATGTGTTGTGATTATGAATATATTATTTAATATTAATACTTATATTAAATAATACTTCAGTCTGTTAAGGGTTGTCCTGTGAATACCAGCCCAGTAAGGCAGTGTTATTAGGACAAAATTGAAAGGGATAAGCCAAGCTTTGACATGATTGAACAGCAAAACTCTGCACACACACAGAATGAATTCACACAATTCTTAAAATACAAGAATTTATTAACAAAAATAAGCTAACTCAACAACCCAACTAAACTACCAAACAAAATAAAAGAATAAGGAAGACCAATAGGCTATGTACAATATAAACATGTCATCATTCTACCAAGCTTTTTGACCCACATGCAGAAACTCTCAGGAGACCATGAAGGTTTAGGATATTTATTTAGAATGATCACAATAAATTTCTGGAACTTTCCGGCAGCTCTTGCGGTTCATCTTCTGGGAAAGGAAAGCAGAAGGGTGAGCTTGGATGCCAAGATAAGGAGGAATGATAAGAGTGGAGTTTGCTTACGGTTGCAGGTGAATGTGGAATCCGGGAGGGGAGGTCAGGTTTCGCTCGGTTAGCTCTGAGTTTGCGGAGGCAAGCAGTTCGTTGGAGGGCGGACAGGTTTAGGCAGGTGGAGCGCTTATGGCAGGTCGGAGTCAGGCTGTCATTCGAAAACGTGGAGCCCCAGAGATCGGCTGAACCAGACTGCACGAAGAACACCGGGAGGTCCCAGGAAGTTAGCTTCAGGAGGCACCTTAGAGGAACGAGCAGAACTCAGGATTACAAGGGGTAAAAACTCAAGGTTTAAGTCAGGATCGAGATATGAGGGCTTGAGGTACCACAGAGGACGACACTCAGGCGTCGAATGATCAGCAACCTGCTCCTTAAAAAGCTGCCTTAACGAGCCTGATGACTCGCAGGTGTGTCAGACGGCAGCATCGCAGCTCCACCCACCAACTGAATCTGCTGAAAAAAAACAAAACAGAGAAAGCACATGGACAGATCCTGACAAAACAAGTGAATCAAAGATGGTTGAAAACCATGACCGAAAGAGTGATGCAATATTACCATGCAATGTTATTTATGTTTGAGAACCAAGGATTATCTTGAAGAATCTGGAAATGAAGTTAAGTTAGTCTTGGAACTAACTTAGGCAATAATTGGTATACCTTCAAACAACCATTCACAATGCAAGATCAGATAAAACATTAGTCAGTCAGTCAGTCATTTTCTACCGCTTATTCCATAGTGGGTCGCGGGGGAGCTGGTGCCTATCTCCAGCAGTCTATGGGTGAGAGGCGGGGTACACCCTGGACAGGTCGCCAGTCCATCGCAGGGCAACACACAAACAGCCTCTCACACACTCATTCATACACCTAAGGGCAATTTAGAGTGACCAGTTAACCTAACAGGCATGTCTTTGGACTGTGAGAGGAAGCCGGAGTACCCAGTGAGAACCCACGCATGCACGGGGAGAACATGCAAACTCCATGCAGAAAGACCCCCGGCCGGGAATCGAACCCAGGACCTTCTTGCTGCAAGGCAACAGTGCTACCTACTGCACCACCGTGCAGCCCCAGATAAAACATTATTTTAATAAAATAATATTTTAAAGAATGATTTGCTGAATTAAACCAACCTTCTGGATGACTAATTCTCAACGGTGTTTAATTAGTTATCACGTTTAGTAAAATAATATTTAGGGAAAATTTGAAAAGATTGAAGACTTACAACGTTTTTGGGTAGATATTCTTTAGCTAACTCACGGCAGGCAAGCACGTGTTCTTAGCTGTTAGCGGTTGGGGCTAACAAATTAAACGTGTAGCTTATCATCAGAATCAAACACATACCTTTAAAATATCACTAATAAAAGGCTTAAATTGCATAAGCATGGAGGACACATTATGGCCGATCTGTGTTTAAAAATCACCCTTTAAATATAGTTTGTCTTAACTTTAAAAACACAAACACAGAACACATAAAGTGAGCATATGTGCCGAGCAGCTAATCTGCAAGCTCTAAGATAGCTGAGTTCTCAACACAACAAAACCAAATGTCATAAAACGAACATTGTTTAGATTATTTCATTCTAAACTAACGTTCTCTGCCCAAAAACTACCTTTAACGTGAACCGTGCTGAGGAGAAGTTGTGGCAACCAAGTTGAGGAAAGCATCCACAGTAAACAAAGGATTAACTTGCAGCTAACCTCCGTAGCTGTTGGTGGGAAGCGGCTCCTTCTGCCGGCCCGGGCAGAATTACAGCGGCAATGTATTTCAGGACCTCTGTCCTTCCTTCAGACCGGGAAAAACTGCTCCATCGGCGTTGTAGAGACAGGGTCTCTGCTGGGAACTCTCTGTAACACAGTTTGCGTTTGTAGACCTCAGAAAGAAAAGTCAAGCCATGCTTACACCTTAATTACCCCGTTCATGAATAAATACCGGATACACAAACAGCAAGTCATTCCTACTTAACTTAGTGCATATGATCGCGTGATCGTTTGACACTCTTGGATCCAGTTTGAAGAGTTATGTCTGTTTGCCAGCAAAGAGACATTAGCGCACTGTGTCTCTCCTTCCAGTTCCACTGGGGACCTACGTGGAAGAGGTCTGTTTGTTGCAAAACGGGGTTTTTATTCAAACAGTCACGTCCTGGTAAGTCCACTATTACTCCTGTTCCTGCTGTGCTGGAAGTAGGTTAATGCCATTTATTTTGAAAGTTCCAAAAAAGTTCTTACTAGCCTTTAATGTTTTAACCCATCATAGATGACAACAGGGTAACTGCTGGACAGAATCCCTCACTGACTCCCAACATCTTCAGCAAAAACTGGTGAAGGGGTATCTGCTGTAGCCATGGTAACACAAACATCTCCTGAAATCCTGAAGAGCTTCATTCTTTTTTTTTTACCAGTTTGCTGCCCAGGGAAATGACAAGTTATTGAAATTCTCCATAATTCCCTCCCTCTTCCTGGTTTATAAAACCGATTTCCACCTTACCGCTTAGTTCTGTAACACATCAACTGTCCAGTTTCATGAAGTAGGAAACACAAAATCAATACAATTGCCCAACAAAAAAAGACAGGGTCAGTTAATAATAACGGTGTTATCATTGTGTGATGCAAAGACACAAGAAAATGTTTAACAGTAATGTGTTTTGAATGAGGAGGATAACTTGTCTAAGCAGAGAAAGTATCAAGAAAACAAAAAAGGGGACAAAATTATTCATTACTTACCATCTTTACGTTTGGTCAAAGAAGGGGGAAGCCTGCACCGTCCCAACTCTTACATGCAAGGTGGCATCATCATGTCATGTGAGTGTTCTGCTGCAAGAGCGATGGGTACACTTCACCTAATCTATGGGAAGATCAGGAAGAAAATAATTTTGGCAACTGTGACTAAGGTCTGGAGCCTTTGTTTTACTGCAAAATATAAGCACAAAGAAAAATGTTTTAACTGTGCACCACCAGAACAAACAGAAAGAGAGTGAATGAGCTATAATCAGATTTTTTTATCTGGAGTTACACAGGTACAAAAAAAATGAGAAGGATGGGCAGAAGGAAATGAGAATGACAAGTTGTATGGCAAACCTGCGCTAACCTTAGTGTGTAGATACATTGTTTTTCGTCGAGGAGGTCACTGAAAGCCACCAGGATACGGTTGGTTGATGACATCTGGACACCTCTTTTCACAATTTGAACAGTCACTTAAACACGTTTAGATTCATTAAAGCTGAAAAAGGCCACAAAGAAGGCACATAATTCAAGAAAAAACTTAGCTGATTGATAAAACGAAGGAAGTCTCACATACTGGGAGCTGAGGATGGAGATGGGGTGCCAGCCTTTGGTGGAGGAATGAGAGCGGCAGCACAAACTCCTGTTTTCATCAGACAGTAATCAGCATTAACCCTAGAACACACAAACTTTTAGGAGTTATTTTCTTGAACCAATTCTGAAACCGGCTTTTGAATAAGACTTGGGAAAAGAGTTTTTTTTCCCTACCTATAGCAAAAGAGGCGATCTTTACATAAAAAGTGGACAGTCATTTATGGCAACATGCTCTTTATTTTCTGAATTGCAATAGGTCAACCTACTGGACTTAAAAAATACAACAATGTAGTGTATGGGAAACTGTGCAAAGATGAAGTAGAATTCCAAATTCCCAACATTTCTCCCATTTCCTGTATGCTGTGTTTCAACTCAGCCAGGGAATCTAAACACAAGCAAAACAATTATTTCTGTCCACAAATCACTCATCTGTTTTATACCACCTGGACTCAAAGATAAACTTGCTGCAGACTCACTTAGACTGTTACTGTTACGCGGTGAGGGTAGTTTTAGGTTAGTGGTTGGATAATCTCGCTCCGCAGATTCAGTGGCGTGAGCCTCCTCTTTGGGTCGGCACAGACAGGCTGATTTCAGGCAACTGCTCTCTGCCGTCTCGCACCTCCTGCACACGGTGGTTCCCTTAGGGACCATCAATAAATGTCCAAACCAAACACTCGGGAGAAATTAAATTAATAACTTTCATGTGTTGTGACCCAGTGACATAAAATTAATGTCAAATTATTATATTAGACTAGAAAGATGAGGCACACTAATTTATTTTGAATTTAAATAATTTTTCTATTTTCTGTGAATTTTGTATGTTTAAATTCACCACTTTTAATAGCTTTGAGGTCATGTGACCAACTGACACAAAATCAACCTTAAATCATCCTGCTAGACTGGAAGAAAGAGGAACACACGTTCTTTTCTGATTTAAATGCATTTTCCTATTTTTTCTGAAATTTTAATATCAGAATAGCTTTGAGGTCATGTGACCAGTTGACACAAAACTAGATGCACATCATCCTACTGGACTGGAAGAAGGAGGCACACTCATCATTTTCTGATTTAAATGCATTTTTCAATTTTTATGAACTTTTAATATTAAAATTCGCAATTTTTCTTCAATTGCTTTGAGGTCATGTGACCTATTGACATAAAATCAATCATAAATCATCCAAATAGACTTTTTTAATTTTATATGAATTTTTAAGGCTTCAGGTTGGAGGATGATTTCCTGTCTCAAGTAGAGGAGTTTAAGTATCTCGGGGTCTTGTTCACGAGTGAGGGAAAAATGGAGCGGGAGATCGACAGACGGATCGGTGCGGCTGCCGCACTAATGGGGGTACTGTGATGGTCCGTTGTGGTGAAGAGAGAGCTGAGCCAAAAAGTGAAGCTCTCGATTTACCGGTCGGTCTACGTTCCTACCCTCACCTATGGCCATGAACTTTGGGTCATGACCGAAAGAACGAGATCCTGGATACAAGCGGCTGAAATGAGCTTCCTCTGTAGGGTGGCCGGGCACTCCCTTAGAGATAAGGTGAGGAGCTCGGCCATCTGGGAGGGGCTCGGAGTAGAGCCGCTGCTCCTCCACATCGAGAGGAGCCAGTTGAGGTGGCTCGGGCATCTATACCGGATGCCTCCTGGACGCCTTCCTCAGGAGGTATTCTAGGCACGTCCCACTGGGAGGAGGCCCAGGGGAAGGCCCAGGACACGCTGGAGGGACTATGTCTCTCGGCTGGCCTGGGAACGCCTTGGGCTCCCCCCGGGGGAGGTGTTTAGGGAGAGGGACGTCTGGGTGTCTCTGCTGAGTCTGCTGGCCCCGCGACCCGGTCCCGGGTAAAGCGGAAGACGATGAGTACAAGTACGAGATGAATTTTTAATATTAAAATTCGCCATTTTTCTTCACTAGCTTCATCCAAATAGACTGGAAGAAGGAGGCACACTCATTTTCTGTTATGGTTGAGGTGCAAACACACCCTCCAGTTCTGCTACCTGTATGACCCCTTCTCTTTTCCAATGGTTATAATCAGTCTGACAAAAAGAGGTATCCCAATCCTTGTGGTTTTTAGTATAACAATGACCATCAGTGGGACCCTTTGTGGGGTGCCTTGAAATGACATTGTCTAAAATAAGCACTGTTTAACTAAATAATCTGAACTGAAACTTTCTGTGTAGTTATGCTGCTATAGGCTTAGGCTGCTGGAGGACATAATGACCACTTTCACCCTCTTCGCTACATTCTCACACTACTCTCCAATTTTGCATTATTTGCTGTTATTTCAGCTTTTAACTTTGTTCTCTCTCTTTTCTCTTCCTAGAAGCTACGCCTGGCCTGACTGTGTCTACCTGTGACACCTTTTTGGAGAGGGGCTTCGTTCGAGCTTCTGCTGGCAACAACTTAATGCTCACCCTCTACCGATGATCCACTTGACCCTGTCTTTCAGTGTTTCACCCTTTCTCTCTCCTAGACATAGCTACTGACTGAGCTTTTACTGTAACTAATTATATGTGCTCTCTTTCAGACTCTAACCTTGAAAACTGGCTCAGAGTTTATATGTTCTTTCTTTCTAGGTGAAACAACTAAAGGAGCTACATCCATTAATATTTACTTTTCCTTCCCATAGAAAGTACTCCTGGATCAGTGCTTCTGTGTTCTTTGTGTGTCTCTGCTCTGTTCTCTCTAACCCCCAGTCGGTCGTGGCAGATGGCCACTCACACTGAGCCTGGTTCTGCTGGAGGTTTCTTCCTGTTAAAAGGGAGTTTTTCCTCTCCACTGTCGCTACATGCATGCTCAGTACGAGGGATTGCTGCAAAGTCAACACCAGTGATTGTCCACTGTCTCTACATGTTCATCCGGGAGGAGGGAATGCTACAAGTAACTGACTGGATGCAATCTGCTGGGTTTCCTTAGACATAAAAACTTTTTATCCAATTTGAATAAATAACTAACTCTGACTGCACTGTTCAATGGTTAGGACTAATTGGAATCTATGTACCTGACTTTTGTGAAGTGCCTTGAGACGACATGTGTTGTGAATTGGCACTATATAAACAAAACTGAATTGAATTGAATTGAATTAAATTCTGTATGTCATTTTTGTCTAGGCTACAAAGACTTTCTGCAGTTAATAGTGTACTAAGAACACATGATGCACCCTAGACAACGGCCCCCATCCCAGTGTGTAGGGTGTCTGTAAATTCGGGTGTGCGAGCGCAACTGCAAAACATAGAAACAGATAAAAGTGAAGGAATTATTTTGATACCTTTTACCGTTTAGTCATAAAATAGGTTTGTTTCAGAGTACCAAATCTGTCCCTCCTAAAAAAGCTTAAAATTTAAACATTTCTAAATCATCACCTTTTTTTAACTGTCACATCTACAGGATTATTCTAGACATTTGAAATTCTCCAGGACTGTTCACCGATCCCTGCTGAGACCTACAGTCCAAAAGTTTTTTGGATACCTTTTACCGTTTTCACCTAGTGTTGTGCCTTTATTATTATATTTTCAGCAAAAAGTATTGATATTATCGTTCCCCTGTCCCTTCTGATAAAAACGGTCCAAGAATGACGTCGATAGCCCTTACGGTTTCTGAGTTATGGGCAGTCGTTCGGGAGCATGCGCCTCCATGTTAAAAAGTCGGGCCAGGGGCAGACACAGTGTCGTGCTGCGTGAGTGAGAAACGGCAGGTGTCAAGTTACACCGATGCTCTTTGCTGATTGGCTGATTCATTCCTCACTGTTCTATTTATAGATCTGTTTATCTCCTACTGTATATGTCTCTATGTGATTCTGTCTTTCTTTCTGCCTCTATTCTCTCCGTGTCTCACAGTCGGACACACACACAAACACACCAACATATGTACACTCATACACACCAACACACAATTACTCCAAATGGTTAAAGCCCAGATTACTATAACATCAATGTGGCCTGCCTACTATAGGCAGCAGCACAGAAACGTTTCTGATTCAGTTCTGTAATGTGGCTTTGCAGTTTGTTTAGGCATTTATGTACAGCCCAGGGAGTTAGTATTTTTTCTTAAATTCTCACGCCCCATGTACAAGAATAAAGGTAGAAAAAGAATCCTAGTTTGTCTGGGATAGGTAAGCCTCTTAACAGAGATGGCAAGACAATTAATTTTATCAGATTCCAAAAATATCAAATTGTTGAATCCTCTAAGGAGATCCCAGCCTTTTGCCCACACTGTTGATGTATACCAGGGCTGTGTTTTTTTTTTTTTGTTTGTTTTTTGACAAATGGCCATGTAAGCAATTGTGTTGGGGGCATTTTTGCTCCATGCCTTGTTAAAAACTCTCCAATAATATATTCTGTATTTATCTTTTTTTAGCATGAGCTGAAATTTCTCAGGATAACTCATGTTTTTTCTCAGTTTACTGGAGCCTGTTGATAATGCTGCACTGCTGGAAGACTGTACCAAAGGTTTTACATAGCCACGAAATTTAAGAAACCAAGCACATTTCAGACACCATTCATCCATCCATCGATTGTCTTCCGCTTATCTGGGGTTGGGTCACGGGGACAGCAGCCTAAGCAGAGAGACCCAGACTTCCCTCTCCCCAGCCACTTGGGCCAGCTTGTCCGGGGGAATCCCAAGGCGTTCCCCAGGCCAGCCGAGAAACATAGTCCCTCCAGCGTGTCCTGGGTCTTCCTCTGGGCCTTCTCCTGATGGGACGTGCCCGGAACACCTCACCAGGGAGGCGTTCAGGAGGCATCCTCACCAGATGCCCGAGCCACCTCAACTGGCTCCTCTCGACATGGAGAAGCGGCTCTACGCTGAGTCCCTTCCGGATGACTGAGCTTCTCACCCTATCTCTAAAGGAGAACCCAGACACCCTACGGAGGAAACTCGTTTCGGCTGCTTGTATCCATTTCAGTCATGACCCAAAGCTCATGCCCATAGGTGAGGGTAGGAACGTAGATCAACCCATGAATCGAGAGCTTCGCTCTTTGACTTAGCTCTCTTTTCACCACGACAGACCGGTAGAGCGCCCGCATCACTGCCCGCACCAATCCGTCTATCGATCTCCTGCTACATTTTTCCCTCATTCGTGAACAAGACTCCAAGATACTTGAACTCCTCCACTTGAGGCAGGACCTCCCCCCCAACCCAGAGAAGGCACTCTACCCTTTTTCGGCTCAAGACCATGGCCTCGGACTTGGAGGCACTAATTCCCATCCCGGCCGCTTCACACTCGGCTGTGAACTGCTCCAGTGAGAGCTGTAGATCACGAGTTGGTAAAGCCAATAGGACCACATCATCCGCAAAAAGCAGAGATGCAATCCTAAGGCCACCAAAATGGATCCCCTAAACACCTTGGCTGCGCCTAGAAATTCTGTCCATAAAAGTTATGAACAGAATCGGCGACAAAGGGCAACCTTGGCGGAGTCCAACCCTCACCGGAAACGAGTCCAACTTACTTCTGGCAATGCAGACCAAGCTTTGACACCGGTCATACATACTCCAGGAGTACCCCCCACAAGATTCCCAGAGGGACACGGTCAAACGCCTTCTCCAAGTCCACAAAGCACATGTAGACTGGTTGGGTGAACTCCCATGCACCCTCCAGGAAACTGCTGAGGATGTAGAGCTGGTCCAGTGTTACATGGCCAGGACGAAAACCACACTGCTCTTCCTGAATCTGAGGTTCGACTATCCGACAGACCCTCCTCTCCAGAACCCCCGAATAGACCTTACCAGGGAGGCTTAAGAATGTGACTCCCCTATAGTTGGAACACAATCTACGGTTCCCCTTTTTGATTAGGAGGACCACCAGCCCGGTCTGCCAATCCACTGCAACTGCCCCCGACATCCACGCGATGCTGCAGAGTCGCGTTAGCCAACACAACCCTACAACAACCAGAGCCTTAAGGAACTCCGGGCGAATCTCATCCACCCCCAGGGCCTTAGCACCAAGGAGCTTTTTAATCACCTCGGTGACCTCAGCACCAGAGACTGGAGAGCCCACCCCAAGGTCCCCAGGCTCCGCTTCCTCAGTGGAATACGTGCCGGTGGGATTGAGGAGGTCTTCGAAGTACTCAGCCCACTAACCCACAACATCCCGAGTCAACAGCACATCCTCCCCATTGTAAACAGTGTTGGTGGTGTACCTTTTTCCCCACCCACCCACACCCCGAGATGCCGGATGGTGGACCAGAATCGCCTTGAAGCTGTACAGAAGTAGTTTTCCATGGCCTCTCCGAACTCCTCCCACGCCCGGGTTTTTGCCTCAGCAACCACCTGAGCCACATGTCGCTTGGACTGCCGGTACCCATCAGCTGCTTCCGGAGTCCCATATGCCAAAAAGACCCGATAGGACTCCTTCTTCAGCCTGACAGCAGGCTTCACTGCCGGTTTCCACCAGAGGGTTTGAGGATTGCCACAAAAAAACAAAACAATGAAATAAACCATATTTAAATGGTTTTATCCTAAACCAATTTTCTTTGCCCAGACACAACCACTTACGTGAACCGTTCCTGATGAACAGGGAGATGTCCAATGGGGCAGGGAATTCAGTTGGTCCAATGGGCAAAGAAGCCATGGCAGCTGTGAACAAAGGAAATGTGACAGCTGCTCTCTGTCTAGCAACTGGGGCAAGCTTCTGCTCTGATTACCACAAGCACAAGCAGCATGTGGAATTGTTACAATCACATCTTATTCAGGCAGGGAGGGGGAAAACCACTTTGTCCTCTCTTCTTGGGGAATTCTGGCTCCCATAATTTTTCAGCAGTAACTCAGACAGAAAGGTTAAGAAAATTAGTCTATTTTGGGCCATAAAACGATCCCCAGATGCACAAACAGCAGACCGTACTTAACTTTGGATTCTAGATGTAGTCTTTAGTTTTGTAGATCTATGACTTCACAGGGACTCCAGCTTTGATGTTTAAGCTGCAGTAGGTAGATTTTGAAAAAAAAAAAAGATTTTTTTTTACATATTTGTTAAAACTGTACACATGTAGTGGACTTAAAAATCACATTTCCACTAAAATGCCACAACTTTGAAGAGTTACACACAGAGAAGTTGAGCACTTCTCTGTGTGTAACTCTATGTGTGAACCCTGTTCTGTAAAAACTAGAAGTACTACAATTTGTTTTCCAAGCGTAGTTGCATAATTTAGAAGAGTAAGAAATGTAAAGCTGCTGGTTTAATAACCATAACACATCTTGAATGTAGTGCATGTAATGTTTCGTAATGGTATGGTTTAATGAACAACTGCGTGAAAGGAAAACCACAGCATTTCAGTTTTCACAAAATCGTTGCAGAAATTACAAGAATAATATAATGTAAATTCTGTCTCCTCGATGATTAATTATTATTTGATTAAATAAATTATCACGATTTATTATTTTTTTAAAGCCAACCCACTGGTTTTATATATGCATGATATATTTGCATTCCTTCACATGAACTCTATGTTCCCCCATTCATAACCATATATCCTACTGACTGATGACCTCAGCTGCAGCTACGTGTAGACAGCTTGGTGTTCCTTAACATTAAGGTTAGTGAACCATATTACTCATAATAAAATTCAAATGAGAAGTACAGTGCGTTTAAAGCTGAATTAAAATTATGTAATATATTAAATTTATAGAACACTAATAATGTATTAAACAAAATGAATAATAGCAAAATGCATACTATCTGATAAATTAATATTTATTTATTTAACATTATATTATATAACATTCTTTTTACAATTGAATTCTCAGACATCCATCAGAGGTACAAATGATGAAGGTACAAATGCTGAACAACAAAGATGAATAAGCCACAAATTTTATGACATGCTGTGACATAGTGAAGCATGTTTGTAGTTTTACTTCTTAAACCTGGGACAATTTTGGTTTTCATGCATTTCCACCACCTAAAGTTTGGTAAATGTGTGTTCTGTTAGTTAAGAACTGTTCAAGGTTGTCCAGACCAGGATCAAGATTATTTTTCTTTGAGTGAATGACATCATTGTGCAGGGATGGGGCTTTTCGGGGATGGAGCTCATCTGTGGGTGTGTGCCCCTGTGGGGAGGGGATTCATGGCGTTTGGGTTCGGGGGCATGTGCTCGATAAATGTGTCCTGGTTGGGGGTAGCCCTGTGGGGAAATTCATGTTGGGGTTCATTAGGGGTGGGGGGCTCATGGGTTTGAGATCAGAATTCATTGGGGGTTTGGGATTGTTTCATCCTGTGGCGGCTCTGGTTGGCGGGCTCATTTGGACCAGGTAGACCCCTCTTTTGTACATAGCCCACTCTTCGAATGGGGATAAGGTTTGTTAGGTTGGGGTCTGGGCCGGGTTACTCGGGTTCGGGCAGTGCCGGCACTAGTCTGGGCTGGTGCTGGGGCAGTCAGCCTGTCTCCACCCCAGGAGGGAAGGGGACCACCTCCTGGGTCCTGGGGCTGGTTGCCCATATGGGGTATTGGGGCCCGGCGATGGTTCTCCTGGGGTTCCTGTGCTCTGGGGGACCTTTGGATGTCTATGGCTGGAATCTCCTCCATGTCTGTCTCAGGTTCAGGGGGCAGGTCTGTGGCTCCTCACACTCGCTATTGCATCTTTTTATAGAGAAACGTTGTATACACAAGCGCACTCACACTCAAACCCACAGGTGTTTAGATTCAGGTATTTACAGATACACTAATGTTCTTGAGGCGCAGTTACCACTAAATGCATCTTACATTCATAATTACCATGCACTTTTTGGTAACAATGCTGTTATTATATATGTTTCTGCAGGTGTAGAAGCAAGCAGGGTGTTATCTTGTAATCTCTTCATCCTTCTCTCTTCCATTGTTTTCTCCTTCTCTCCTTTTTCATTTTTGCCCCACCTCTCTTTCATGCTTCTTATTTTTTCCTTTTCGTTTCTGTCTCTACGTCCGTAACAATTGAAATAATCCCACAGCAGTTTCTAAACAAGTTTCTTTCAAAAATATCAATCAGAGCTTTAAAGCGTTAGCTGTAATGCTCCACTTGTGAAAATAAATCTGTTGGGCTTCTTCTTGGCACTCAGATAACAATTCTGAGCGCTACTCCGCCGGACAGGACATGGTTAAAACAAAAAACAAAAAAGCAAAACAGCTCTGTTAAATGATTTTATGAAAGCAGATGTTATAGCTTATATATATAGTGTTATCACTGTTGCACTGCATAACACTGATGTCATTTAGTGTTCTTTTGTGTGGCAGGTTTTTTATTTTTTATAGCTTTTAACCCTTGCACTGCTGTCTTCTGGTCTGTGTCAGGGCTCATTTGGAGCCGTCATGTCTCATAATGAGGTATTAATCATCAGTAATCAAAGTGGAGGGACTAGTATGTCTCTCGGCTGGCCTGGGAACGCCTGCCTTTCCCCCCTGGGCCCCCCTCTGGAGCTGGATGAGGTGTTTGGGGAGAGGGAAGTCTGGGTGTCTCTACTGAATCTGCTGCCCCTGCGACCCAGTTATGGATAAAGCGGAAGATGACAACATAAAGTTCCCAATTGGATTGTTATGCATTTTAAAACCCTAAACAGTAGCCTGCTATTAGTTCTTCAAATGAAATGTGATGTGCTCAAAAGGCTGTACATCCAGTCTGAAGATTGGTCTGGTGTTTTTGTGCTTGGCTCCTAAATGCACCATCATACTGTGTTTGCAGCTTTCAATGAGTTTGTGTGATCTTGTCACTGTTTAACTTAACTGTGTGGTCCATTTGAACTATACCCTTGGTTAGATGGATTCATATTTATTCTAAATCATAAGACGTGGCTTGCTTTACTGTATGTTTACCTGTCAAATTAGATGTGTTTCAACATCTGCAGCCAAACCTCAGCTTTGTTTTTGAATTAAACTGTATAAAAATAACACTGCTTTTGTCCTGCTGTTGGGAGGAGGGTCAGTAACTCACTGTGTGCAGGTACATTAGAGTTGAACATAACCTTCTGTCTAAACAAACCTTACAAAAGGTAGGTCTGGGGAGGGGTGGGGGGTCTATGTTAATATGGTACAAGGATAATCTAACTATAAAAGAAAGAAAATACATAAAGTTCAAAATGAAACAAAAAGTTGTCAACATTTTAAGTTTAGATTTTCTTCCTTCACCTAAAAACACAAAAAAAATCTGCTCTGCATTCTTCAGCGCTAGGTTCCAACTTGAAAGTTGAATATTTGAAACATTGTGAGATCAGACATCGGAAAACTCCCCCACTTAAATACATCAGAGATTTATAAATCATCCAGGTTTCCAGGCAACCATGATCAGATTTTCTCTAAAAGGAGGCCTGGCATTAAATTCTCAACGTAAATCTCAACATGGTTAAATATCATACTTTGAAACCATTTTAGAAAAAATGTTTTAGAAACAACACATGAAAAAATGTTTAAGATGTTCTTTATTTCTGAAAATCTTTTTGACTAATAATAGTTTGTACACTGGTGTGAATAATGGGGAGACTTTAACAAAAAATTAAATAAAAGGAACTGATCACTGGTTAAAAACTACAGATAAAAAGCTCTAGACTCCATTGTTTTATTATACCTAGCAGCTGGTGACACCCCTGAAAAAGAAAATCTTATGTAAATAAGAGTGATCCAGTCATTCCTTTTTTCATGTGCCTTCAAAGAATACCCTCCAGTCCAGCAATATAAACATAAATGCCATATTAATTTAACTATAACGCCAAAAATTTGATTTGTAATGGCAGACAAAGCTTTAGCATTGAAAGGTCTGATCTCAAATTAAAATCCAAAGTATTTTATATGTTTTCTTCAACCTTTACAGTTTGTCTCCTCTTATATTTTTTATGTCCAGTGCTTTACAAAGTTTTGGCACTTTTTTTTTGAAGGCATAAAAAACCCTTATATGAATTATTACTTGACACATGTCAGGAAATGTTTGTAAACTTTAAATAGTACAGGAGGACTATCAAAAAAGGATACTTTAACACAACAGTCTTAACGTACCCGGTGTGGAAAAATTTAATATGGCAAAACATCTGAATGTATCTTTTATAACTTTTCTTCCACAAAAAGCTATGGGTTCTGAGTATATTTGACAAATACAGAGGGTGGAAAAGGGACAAAGCAAATAAGCAACAAAAAGTAGCCAGTGACAGATTATACACCTTTGGATAAACATTCTTTAAAAAACTCACTGCAATAGAATATGCTTACATATGCTTTGTTACTATTTTAGTTTACTTTAGAAAGCATCGGTTTCAAAGGCAGCAGCTGCTGCATGTCACAGGACTTGTTCAGAAATACTTACATTATAATGTAAAATACCTCTGAGTTACCACAATAATACATTTTATATAGGTCAGACTCATGAATGGTTCAGTTAGCAACTTCATTCCACGTTTAAGCCCGGCTTCAGAAAGGGTTTTTCCTCAATCACCCAAACTGAGACTTTAAAGGTTTTGTTAAGAGAAACTGCAAAAAAAAAAACAACTATCACTCAACAAACTATGGTATTGGTTTAAAAAGATAAAATACATTAAAATGTTATTGTACATTTTAAAGTGTTAAAAAAATATATGTTGGATTCAAATAAAATTCTGCTAACCCAAAAGTATGTAAGGGCTGAAAGAAAGCTATTTCACATGAATAAAAGATGAGCATCGGACATCAGATTGTGATAACATCTGGAGTTTTATCCAGCACTCTGAAAACTGGTGCTTTTCTATTCATTTGTTTTTGGAGAAAAAAAATCTCAAAAAGGTTTCTTATGGTGAATATAAGCTTTAATTACAAATTATAAATTGTTTTCTTGTAAAGACATTTCGTGCTTCTGCTGACCAACTATGTGCTAAATAGTAACAGAACTATGGCAATATTAGTGTTGAAAATCCTTACAGACATAAGCATTAGTGGTTTGTTTTTAGATTAGAAGCTTCCTTTTGAAATTTTGAGCAGAGTTAGGGTAAAGTACCAAAAGATTGCACTCTTTACAGAAAATGCTTTAGAAAAAAAAAAATACAATTTTGGAATTTTTAAGATTTGTAAAATTAAGATTAATAATATATCTATTTCAATCAGCAAAAACATCTATTATCCAGATGGCCAGAAGATTGAAAAAAATAAGCTGTAATAAATATTTATTATACTGTTGCCAAAGGCAGGGCAGTGATGTAGATTTCAGAAATATACTCTCAGGATGACAGAAGCAGACTGGGAAAGGTTACATTTTAGTAACTTTGTGCTGCTTAAAGTATCACAGATGAAGAATGAAACTTTTTCCCTTTCCTTTTAAGTTGTGCTGATCTACTACAACCAACAATCCTAACCCCACACTCCCCCTACTTACCCTAAATGTGCACTCACTCACATTCACATAATCAGAAAAAAAGAAAATAAATTTACCCTTATATGATCATAGCTTGTGACAGATTAGAATCCAGTACCCCGTGGTAGTTCATTATATCAGAATCTCGTGCTGCTGAGAGAATTAGATATTTATATATAGACTTATATATACTTCTTTCCTCTATTGAGGGAAACATATTTAACATGTAACAAAAATATGATAAAGACTTGATTTCTTCCAAGAACAAAAAAGGCTAATGCAAACATTTGATTTTTTTGTTGAAATATAGCTCTTAAAAAAGTCAGATAAAGTGATGCAGATCCTAACAAGGGCTTTAAGTGTTTTAATTTGGTAAAACTGTGCATGCAGATTTTGAGACAAATAAAAAAATGTGAAGGAAATAAGCCGACTTGAAGACTACTTCTTTAACAGTGTACATGCCAAGATGACATGGGGAGGTGTCTCCACTAATGAAACTAAACAGAAATAAAACGGATCAGCAGGAGAGTTCTGAAGTCTGGTCCTCTAATATCATTCGGTATGTATTCATGTTTATATGCCTTTTCCCTTGAAAATCCACCCTTCCCTGAAAAAGGAAGATACCAACAGGCTGGAAAACAGACCACAGGTAAGTTTGTACAGGAAAACCATCACACATATCATCATTACACAACAACCAACACACGCCCAATCTGACACACAACATGAACAGAAATCAGATATTACCAAAATATATAAATACATGACACGATAACATAAGTAAACAGACATGAAATTGCAACATAGACCACTGACACCAATCGTGCATGGACTATCCTTTAAGGGAGTTCCTTTAAGCTTGTATCGTGGGAAAGGTGTTGTCTGATCACATAATTTAGTACTGAAAATCAGAGCTTCACCCATTACCTACAAAAAATGTTAAAGGTGCAGGGCATTAAGTTCAAACATCCTGTTTGTAAATTTCACATGTCAGTCTCATCTGTGTCCCAAACTGACTTTGAGTAAAACGCGGTTTTTCCTGTGCCTAAATTTGCAGGAAGACTGAAATCCCCTCGGTCTGCGTTTCAATGTCAGTTTTTTAGATTAGAGTAGTAGTTGTAATGCTAAATTCCCTACAGTTGTGCCTAAGAGCTGGCATCAGGAAGGTCGGGCTTCTAACAGTGGTAAAGAGGGTAGTGATGGAGTCTTTGCCCCAAATGTTTCTAAGGATTACGTGAAAGTAAGTGTGACACAGATAACGAACTAGCACTAGGTGCCCATTCAAATATTCATCACTGTATTCAACCAATAGTGAAATGATATCTAAGAAACGCATTCCAAAATGTGACGTGCAATTGCAATTCCATAATCACAGATTTGGCTTGAAAATGAGCAGATCTCCCAGATAAGGACTGATTCAATAAATGAGTAATGTGTCTCTAAACCTCAAAGCCGAAAGAAGATGCAGAAGTAGCAGGAGAAAAATTAACTGATGCTTATGTGTTTCACTGACATCAGCCAACCACTGATTTGAAAAACTGAGAATGACCTCCAGCTTTTCATGAAGATTGCAGCTAGAAGCACATAATAAACTCCTAATGTCCCACAATGCTTAGTGGTGTTTTAAATGAGTGGATCAGAGGGCAATGTGTGTTGTATCTGCTGTGGTTGAAGAGGTGGGGGAAGCTGCAGAGGCAAAAGAGCCTCCACCATGTTGTGGCAATGTGGAGGTGGCGTCCCCTCACTGCTGGAGCTCTCTGCCACTTCACCTCCATGGAAGAAATAGTCACTCTGCACAATGAAAGTCTCAATGACTGCCTGGTTTAGCTTTGTGGTCGACAGTGTGTCCTTGTTCTCAAAGTCAGGACGCATGAGAGTTGGCCAGAAGCAGATGGACAAGTTGTCGGCTGTCATCAGAGTAGTCTTGCTGTGCTGGCTCACCCTGACAAGGGAACAGTTAACAGAACAACATGAGTAGAGAAAATACGCAAACTCTATAATGATTATACACAAATAATTACTACTTCCACCACATGTACAAGTATGAGAAAAGGAGATAGGAAAGAGTCAAAGAATTTAAAACTTGGTAAAAAGAAAACAAAAACCTTTTATTGAAAATTCATTGAAAGCCAAAATAAGAAAACTTTACTATATATAACAACGGACATTATGAACTCAGAATGCAATGTATTGTTTGTGTCATCTACTCTTTTTAAGCCATGCTGTTTGAAGCTGACAAAATAGTAATATATCCTGGATTCCTGACAATTACAAAATATATATTAAACAATTAATGCAAAGAAATAATGAAATTTAAAAACCAAAGGGACAAAGCTGGGATCTATACTTACAAAACATATTTACATGCAACCTTTTGTTCAGACAAAATAAAAAAATAATACATGTCTAACCACTCTTTCTTTACAATAAAAACAACAGCTTTGTATGTCTAAGGTGAACGTGTGTTTATTACCAAAACATTCATCAATAATTTTGCTATTCTATGATAATGATTTGCTGGGTAACATTTTAGCTGAAGGTAACTAGTTGACACAGTCACTTTAATGAGCTGATCACTTGTTTTTTTTTATTATATTCCTCTCATTCCTTTCATGGAGTGTACAATTTTCAGCTCACTGACAAAAATTACACGTCACACGGATCCATTTTTGATCTTAGACTGACACCAACAATACATTGTATTCAATAAGACTGAAGTGCTTTCAGTGTATATAAATATAATTAGTTAGTCAATCAAATTGCTACAACCACTTATGAGGAGCTGCTTGACTATTGTTCATCATAACCACAAACTTTGAAAACTAGACAGCCTCTTAATGTCACATATTCTCATCAAAGCCTTGACATTGTTGCATTATAGGTGGGGGCAAAGGAGATGTGTGTTTTCTTGTTGCTTTACAAATTTGAATGATATCAAACACCACAAAAAAAACAAGCCTGCAGAATCAGAATTACGATAATTTATTTTCTATCCATATACAGTCATATTCAGTAAATTAGAATATGCATTCAAGTGAGGCTTTTTTGTCAGATTAAAAGTACCATTTGACAACAATCTTTAAGCAGGTATTAAACATATTGTTTATTAAGCTCACACTTCTGTATTAAAAATTTTCCTTTTATTTGTCTGATGTGATTTCTAATTGCAAGTGTGTTTTCATTAGCTGCAAGCAGGTTTGAAAACATCAATCTGTGAGTAAATAATCTATAATGTGTTTCACTTAGTAAATTTACGGAGTCAAAGAAGTAAATGAGATTTTCAATAATATTCTAATTTATTGAATAGGTTTGTAGGTTGCAAGAAATAATCTTTTATAAATACACACACAAAAATTTTAGGATGCTTATGCAGTATACCACAGTATAAGTGAAAAATTAACACTAACATGAATTGTCCTTGTAATTGTCCTTAGCGCTGGACATAAAATTTAAATGTTTATGAACTGTAGTTAAAATTAAGTCTAGAAGGATAAAACTGAATTCAGTTATGTCTATGCTGCAGCAGAAGCCATTGTTATTGTGTACAGTTGATAAGAGAGCACCAAGTGTTGCTCTGCAGAATATTGGTGGAAATTTATAAAACAACTATAGTGGATGCAGATAGGTGGGCTGGGATCCACCTAATGGCAATGAATATCTAAACAGATAAAAAATTTAAATGAATTAATATCTACTGACTTTCTTTGCAACCCTTATTGGAAATCTTCCCTAGATCGGACAAGCTTCTCTATATGCTGAGGGGTGAAAGGTCAAGATGGCTGTTATTTTTTAAAGAAAGGTGAAACATCTGGACTATTCTATCTAATAATAAAATCACAAATATGCACATGTATATGTGTCAGCATGAGAGGGTCATATGCGCGCACATGAATGCTAATGCAAACTCAACGGCTTGCTTCTGTTGTGTTGGAAAAAAGGTTGGAAACTGCAGTACTGAAATACTCAGTATATGTTTTCCCTCTTATCTAAATGGCTTCTTCAGAACTGAAGAAGCCATTTAGATGAGAAGTCTAGTTGCCCTCTGTTTAAGCAATTAGGATTGTCATGTCCTGGATGACTGATAATCTACAACAACAACACTCAGAAAGAAATTTGTGATTTATTTTCCATGGACAGATGCATGCATGCACAAAACTTGGAACTTATTTGATAATGTGGAATATAATTTTGACACTATTTGCACTGGTTTTAAAGAAAAATGCTCCCTAAATCTCACCAGCATGTAAAGTGTTTTACCAGAGGAGCTAAGACAATAGACAAGGTCTACAGCAACATCAAGCTGGGTTACAAGGCTAGGCCACTGCCACACCTTGGCCAGTCCCAACAGCTGCAGGACTACAGGATGGCTCCACTCCACTTGGCCAGATTTGCGGGTGTTTCCATTAAAGTTTATTTCGGTACCAGTACATAAAATCAGCTGTTTAGACACACAAAACAATACCACCATGAAACAGCATGTTAGATTTGGAAATTTATTGACGGTCCTTAAGTTAACCAGAGTCTGCAGGAGGAGGGAGCAGGCAGAGAGCAGCTTTCCACAATCAGACTGCCTGCATCAGGTCAAACGGAAGGAAGAACCCGCTGAATTCGTGCAGCGCAAATATACAATATCCAACCTAAAACTAACTTCTTCTCAGTCAAAGTCCATGGTTTTGCCCTTTAAAGGCTTTGTTTTGGTTACTGGATGGCTGAGACAAAAACTTCCTCATAAAGCCCAAAATTGTAACTTCTTCAGGCATACTTTGGAGCATTACCAGTCCAGACAGCAGCGTCTTTCCTCTCCGCTTCTCTTGCCAGACCCCCCTTCACATCAGAACCCAGGGCCTTATTTTATAGGTTCTGACTGGGCTGTGTTCCGGTTAGTTATCTCATTGGACTATTTTATGTATGAAAAAAAAATCCTTAACATTCTTGTATATACAATAATACAACCATTCTTAGTAATTTGTCAATTTATGTTTTTATTTTCTATTTATTGATATATTTATTGTTTATTGTTTCACACAGATGTCTTTAATGTGACAATGTTACATAGTAATGTTAATAGTGGCACAGCCCACTACACTGACAGCTGGAGGCGGGGCTTCAAGCCATAGCTCCAGTATCAGTGAGTCAGTGGAAACAAAACAGGCTCCGTGTTGAAAAGAGTGAGACCAAGTGGAGCTGCGCCACCTAAAAAGAGCCAGTAGAAAAGGACATATGTTACATCAAGACCTGATGTTACTGTGGAAAAACTCACTCAGGTCTACCCCAACAAAAAGCCCCGCTTGACCAGGGAGGTCCAACAGCTGAAGGAGAGAAACAATACCTTCAGATCAGACAGTAAGGGTCTCTATAGCATAGCCAGAGCAAACCTGAAAGGAGGCACCAGAAGGTCAAATGGACTATAGGAGGAGGACTACCTGGATAGCAACGACAGGCAGGTGTGGCAGATGATCCAGCAGCTCACCAACTACAAGACCAAGCTCAGTGCTGACAGTCACTGCCTTGCTGTCAGAGGAGCTGAACCTTCTTTTTGCCCACCATAAGGTGGCACCAGTACAGGCAGGTGCACTACACCCAAAATGGAGCTGTAATAAAGGTAAATACAGCTGTTAAGAGCTGTATTTCGATGTAAGCCTGACAGTGGCTGTCAGCTTTTTTAGGGTTTCTAATTGATATTTCATCGTTTAGCTGTAGCTTTTAGTATGTTCATGTTTTATTGTTGTTTTGTAGCACTTTGAGATATTTCTATAAATGTCATTTATTATTATTATTATTACCTCCAACTCTATGGCTTAGAGCTTCATCTTTCTTTACGACTTCCTGCTCTCCAATACTCTCCATGATAACAGCCAGCAGCACACGCAACTTCCTAATTTAAATAGGGCAGTCTGTACCTCTTTTGCACCCATTATCCATTGCGCAAGCAATCTTTGTAGATCGTGCACAACACGCTCACTTATTGCATGTGCAATTTGTTTTTTGCACAGGCGCTCCTTATTTTGAATCTTTGACGATCAGGCCCTTTATGTTTAGATAGTTCATTTATTAAATGATCATTTTTTATCAACGCATGCTAATATAAACAATCAACACAGTTAAGTCAAAGGAACAGCAGTGGTTTTTACAGCGGGCTCCTAAACTATGCCCTTCATGACTAGAAATTTAAAGGGGATGGGCTAAGAACAATTATTGTCTTTTGTAGGTTCATTATAATAGACCTCAATAAAGCGATTGTAAAATATTTAGGAGTATAGCACTACATTTACGCTACTAATTCAGCTCCTTGTCACTCACCCCTTTCTCCCTTTGTCCTTAATGTTTTTTTTGATGACAACATGATTGCATACTTGTCTGCTTAACATGGATTTGTGGGGCATCTCTGAGCTAAAACTGAACTTGAAGCAGTTTTAGCAGAGGTGTGCTGCTACGGCATCAGGATACGAGACAGAAACTGATCGGTTTGTGTACATTTCACACTCTTTTTGAATATTCCAACAAAAAAAAATAAATCAGCTGAGCAACACATTTTGCAATATTTCCAACAAAACAAACAAGCAAGCAAGCAAACAAAACAAAATAATTTTTTTTATATTGTAATGAAAAAATTCACATCTCTGTACATCTCACTGACTGGGGAGGGTCATTTTCTATACATGGTAAAGGTGAGCGTCTTCTCAATCCAGTTATTGCTATTAAAAATGTGTTTTTGACATACTTGTCCCGTGTATGTGTTTGTATTATTTGTTCCTGTTCACTTATATTTGCTTTGTGGGGGAAAATAAAAATAACCTA
>JAHHUM010003129.1:0-31351 GCA_036173005.1 Crenichthys baileyi | reverse complement strand
CTTCCTAAACCTTGTCCCCCACCTTAATGTCCTCCCCTGACTTTTTGGTTTTTAACTTTTGGACTTTGGTAGACCTGCCCCCCCTTTAAAAAATAACACTTTGTCCTTACCTGTGTTAAACACTGTAGTTCCAGGTATAGGAAGTGGAGGCAACAGGTGGAGGTTAAGAATGTAACTAATTTTAATTTAAAAAACAAAACAAAAAAACAAACATCGTAACTAATTCAGTGCTCTTTCTTTCTTTTTTGTTGATGTAACATAAAAACACCGATGTTGCACTGGAAGATATTTCTCCCTCTTGTTTTTTTTATCTCTTTCATCTTCTCATCATTAACATGAAGGGACACAGGTGTGTCCACTGCATCCACTACATCCGAGACTGAGTATAAATGTAGTAGAGACAGAGAAAACACAGAGGAGACACTGAAAATTTGGTGCTAGACCAGTCTTGAGTACAACTTTCTGAATAATTTGACGGATAATCATCTAACCACCTGGGGGCACATAAAGGGCCTTAATTTCCATATGGTCAGTTGAATCTTTAATATGAAACAAAAACAAAAAAAGAGCCAGTGTTTTCAGTGAAAGGTAATGTATATAAGGTCATGATATAGCAAAAACGCTGGGGGGTTTTACCCCCCCCTTTTTTTTGGGAAATTTCCCAGTATACCATGCCCATTAAAAAACTGGGGGCACATAAAAAGTGGCAAAACTACTTAAAAAAAGTGGTGAGACTTGATACTTCACATAGTCCGCTTTTCTTACATTTAGACTCACTTAACCCATAATTTTCAAAACGACAGCATACATGACAAGATAGGAAACTCTGTCACAGCAGTTTTAGTGTTTCCTTCTTTCACGTTTGTCGTCATGTATTCTACTGTGTGCTCAAATAAACTACATTTAATTTCTGTCTATGTGCACATCACCCTGCTCCTTGGCTTCAATGACTTCTCTAGTTTTTTTTATGTATTTTCATCATAATTAAAGAGAACTGATTTTCATTTCTTTTCTTTTCTTTTCTTTTTTTCTTTTCTTTTCTTTTCTTTTCTTTTCTTTTCTTTTCTTTTCTTTTCTTTTCTTTACTTTCCTTTTCTTTTCTTTTCTTCATCCTTTCTGTTTTTTTGCTTAGTTATTCGTTAACTTAAGGATCATATGTGTTCCTCCCTGTGAATGTGTTTGATGCAGAATGAAAGGGGATATTATATATATTTTTTGTATCCGTCATTTTCTTTCTATCTCCCTTATGACTTCTTAATCCATCTGAATGCACAGAAGATAATGTTTTGGGCGAAATAACATAAGAGGAAAGATAGACTCCCAAGGACCAGTATCTTTATTGCTTGGAGGATAAACGGATTATGTCAGCCATTTTCTGCCGCTGACAGCTTTTCTTATTAACCGATTTTATTTTTAATCTGCCAAGGAAGAAATACGGTTTTATGTCACAATAAAACGCTGGTCACATCTAATGCTGCCCTCAAACAAACAGATTTCACAAAGCCATGCTGGGGAATTTGAAATAACTTTAAAAGAAGGGGGGCTTTTTGAGGTGGGGGGAGGGGTTATAAAAAAGAAGGAAGTGGGGGAAGGGTGGTCTTCATCAACATGCTTGTTCTGTAGGGGAGAAAAATTTTTTTTGAAGTCCTTCACACTTGTATTTTTCTTTATAAATATGTCTTTCCTTTTTTGCTGATCTCTGTAAAAAGGGCCTCCATCATGACAAAATAGATTGTGTGTGGGCTCCCTGCTGTGTCGATTGACACAGCTTTGTATTTTGAAAACACAAAAAAGACACAGATGGATGGCTTACAGCAAAGTGTTTACAACAGGGAAAATTTAAGGAATGGAAAATAAATGGACAGAATGAGCACTCTTGTTTCTTTTCCCTTTCCTAAAATCAGGCCAGCTATCTCAGGTGTTCCCTGAGATAGTTGGACTCCGGGGATCATCTTAAATGAAACCATTTGACCAGATTTGTATGGAGGGGTGGGGGGTATTGGCTGTGTGGTGCCATGGAGCTATCATTAACCTGAGGGCTTTCGCACTCCCTGCTCTCTCATTTCATGCTCGTGATCTAAGGGTGTGAATTAGCCATTGCCCCCAGCAATCCAACTTAGTTACCGACAGGACAACATGAAAGCAATACACAGAGCTGCATAAAGAATCATCTCAGGGCCCCCTCCTTCCTCTACACCCTTCATCCTTACCTTCTGCTGTGTGACTGAGGTGAGGATACTGATGGGGGTTCCCATGTCATGTATATAATGAACAAGTCACAGATTCATCACTGTTTGAACAGTGACGTTTGGAGTCAAAATTGTATATCTTCTTTATGTCTACATACATACATACATACATACATACATACATACATACATACCACTACCATTTTAGATACACTTTCTCACTTAATAGGTCTCTTTATTTTCATGACTAGTAGCATTGTAGATTCTCACCACAGGCAACAAAACTATGAATGAACACAAATGGAATTATGTAGTAAACAAAAAAGTGTGAAATAACTCTAAACATTTTTAGATTCTTCAAAATAGCCACTCTAAGCTTTGATGACTGCTTTGCTCTGTTGGCATTCTTTCCATAAGGTGGTCACCTGAAATGGTTTTCCAAAACATTATTCATCAGTTATCACAGCAAAGGGCGGTTACTTTAAGGAATCTAAATGGGACATACTTGTCCTGTTTAGTCCATAATTCCATATGTGTTCATTCACAGTTTTGATGCCTTCAGTGAGAATCTACTTACAATGTAAAAGTCATAAACATGAAGAAAACCATGAAATAAGAAAGGCGTTCTAAAACTTTTGACCAGTAGTGTACATACATACATACACACACACACATTTTGAACATTTAGACAAACAGAAAACAAGTGCTAAGAAAATGCTACATGTTTTTGTACATCTTTGTGAATAGAAATCATTTCTGTAATCTTTACCCTTATCTCCCTGTACACCTGTGTGCTTTTTAGTCTCACTATAAATCCTGCTGTTCTGTAAAATTCTCAGGTAGGTCAGCAAGACATTTGTGGAGACTTTAAAGCAGAATTGGATAGTAAAATAATATTCCAAGCTTTGAACATCTTATGGAGCTCTGTTAAATCCATCAGCTGAAAATGGAACGAGGATGGCACAAACCTTAACAGACGTTAGTGCTGACCTAAGCTAAAACGCAGGGCAAGAAGAGCATTAATCAGTGAAAAGGCTCAAAGACCCTTGGTAGCTCTGGAGTAGCTGCAGAGATCTGCAGCTCAGATGGAAGAAATATTATAGCCAGGACAATAATGAGTTGTGCACTCCACAAATCTGACCATGGAAAACCATGGAAAAGTGGCAAACAGAAAGCCTCTGTGTAAAGGCATCTGTAAGAAGTCCCTGTCGCAGTTTGCCAAAAGACATGTAGTGAACACAGCAAACATGTAGATGATGCTCTTGTTAAATAAGACCAATGAACTAAAACTAAAATTGCACAATAACCTGAAAAATTACCCCCGCAATAAAACATGGTGGTGGCAGCATCATGTTTTTGAGAGGATACATGGAACTAAATAAAGGGCAATTCTGGAAAGGGTTGCCCTTTGGAGGCTACAAAAAACTTGAGAATTGGGCAAACACTTTACAGACAAAAAGAGCAATAATGGAAGGCTTTAGACAAGAGCAGTTTTGTATGTCAGAAAGGTCAGACCTAAATCCAAATTAGAATCTGTGGACACAACTTGTGTATCCCAACATTAGCATATCATAGGTCTACCATAGCTATGCACAGTGCACATTTGAAGGTGAATCATTCCTATTAACCATTACTACAAGACTGAAAAAATGATGATGATCCAGTCAGAATTGAAAACTTTCAGAAGCAATTTTTTAGACAGTAATCAAAAGAAAATTATATCTGGCCCCACAATGATTAATTGAATTGGAGGAAAATGAAAGAAAGCAAGTATCCATGAGTGGCAGAACTGAGAATGATAGTTGTGGGTATTTGGAACCTATGAGCCATGACACTTCAGCAGCAGGGGTTAAAAGACTTCACCATTTATCCCAATGATATGGAAGGAGAACAGGGTAAAGTGATGTTTAGTATTGTCTTATCTCAAATATATGTTACACATTTCAATGTTCACCATCATGTTATAATCACAGTTTATACCACAAGTTTTTTAATAACATAAGATACAGTCTGCTGTTGTACTGACTTATGCTGAGCTGACATAGAATTGTACGAGTGAAATGGGCAAAATTTAAACACTGTGAAATACATATCTATTATATATCTATTTTTTTCCTGAATAGGATTTGAATATTCACATTTTTCCCCCAATACACACAGACCAATGGGATGAAGACCATTTGTATTTTGCTACCATACATACCAACATTCACTTAACCTGTGTGATCATAAAGCAAATGCTGCAGTGTACTGTAAGTCTGAGCTTTGGTAAAAGTATGGCTGGATTTTAAATGGATTTGGTTTCTGTGCAAACTGTACCAGCTGATCGAATAACACTGTTTATTCAGGGAGGTATGATTGAGCTTGATACTGTGTGTGTAAGTGAGAGAAAGTGTGTGTGCTATTGCTGGAGTAATACTGACATCAGTGCAGATATGGCAGCAGACACCTGATTTAAGTCGCATGTCATTACGGGAGCCAAATTCTTTGTAAATACCCATGACTCCTTGCTGACACTTTCTGTCACTAGCAACAGTTTGCCTAAGGAAGAAGCAATATAAACTTGTGTTTACATTTTTTATTGGTATCTTGCACAGCTGCAAAACTAAGGCTTTGTATCAACAGAACAGTATGTAGACATCATTTAAAAGGTCAAGTTGCTTTTTTTGTTATATGTAAAACAGAACACAGAATTCCCTTTAAATACAGGAATCTTGGTATTATGACACTATTAATCTATTTGAACAAAATGAAGATACTACAAGAGTTACAGTGCCTTGCGAAAGTACTCGGCCCCCTTGAACTGGTCAACCTCTTGCCATATTTCAGGCTTCAAACATAAAGATATAAAATTCTAATTTTTTGTGAAGAATCAACAACAAGTGGGACACAATCGTGAAGTGGAATGAAATTTATTGGATGTGTCAAACTTTTTTTACACATAAAAAACTGAAAAGTGGAGCGTGCAATATTTTCCGGCCCCTTTACTTTCAGTGCAGCAAACTCACTCCAGAAGTTCAGTGAGGATCTCTGAATGATCCAATGTTGTCCCAAATGACTGATGATGATAAATAGAATCCACCTGTGTGTAATCAAGTCTCCGTATAAATGCACCTGCTCTGTGATAGTCTCAGGGTTTCTGTTCAAAGCGCAGAGAGCATCATGAAGACCAAGGAACCCACCAGGCAGGTCCGAGATACTGTTGTGGAGATGTTTAAGCCGGATTTGGATACAAAAAGATTTCCCAAGCTTTAAACATCCCAAGGAGCACTGTGCAAGCATCATATTGAAATGGAAGGAGTATCAGACCACTGCAAATCTACCAAGACCGGCCGTCCCTCTAAGCTTTCATCTCGAACAAGGAGAAGACTGATCAGAGATGCAGCCAAGAGGCCCATGATCACTCTGGATGAACTGCAGAGATCTACAGCTGAGGTGGGAGAGTCTGTCCATAGGACAACAATCAGTCGTACACTGCACAAATCTGGCCTTTATGGAAGAGTGGCAAGAAGAAAGCCATTTCTCAAAGATATCCATAAAAATTCTCATTTAAAGTTTGCCACAAGCCACCTGGGAGACACACCAAACATGTGGAAGAAGGTGCTCTGGTCAGATGAAACCAAAATCGAACTGTTTGGCCACAATGCGAAACGATATGTTTGGCATTAAAGCAACACACCTCATCACCCTGAACACACCATCCCCACTGTCAAACATGGTGGTGGCAGCATCATGGTTTGGGGCTGCTTTTCGTCAGCAGGGACAGGGAAGATGGTCAAAATTGATGGGAAGATGGATGGGGCCAAATAAAGGACCATTCTGGAAGACAACCTGTTGGATTCTGCAAGAGACCTGAGACTGGGACGGAGATTTATCTTCCAACAACACAAGGATCCAAAACATAAAGCCAAATCTACAATGGAATGGTTCACAAATAAACATATCCAGGTGTTGGAATGGCCAAGTCAAAGTCCAGACCTGAATCCAATCGAGAATCTGTGGAAAGAGCAGAAGACTGCTGTTCACGAACGCTTTCTATCCAACCTCACTGAGCTCCAGCTGTTTTGCAAGGAAGAATGGGCAAGAATTTCAGTCTCTCGATGTGCAAAACTGATAGAGACATACCCCAAGCGACTTGCAGCTGTAATTGCAGCAAAGGGTGGCGCTACAAAGTATTAACGCAAGGGGCCGGATAATATTGCACACCCCACTTTCAGTTTTTTATTTGTAAAGAAAGTTTGACACATCCAATAAATTTCATTCCACTTCACGATTGTGTCCCACTTGTTGTTGATTCTTCACAAAAAATTAGAATTTTATATCTTTATGTTTGAAGCCTGAAATGTGGCAAGAGGTTGACCAGTTCGAGGGGGCCGAGTACTTTCGCAAGGCACTGTACATCAGATAAGAAACTAATAGACCATAACCTCTCAGAAAATCCCCTCAAAAGAAATCTGAACTGTCCCTTTGAGGACACAGCACGAGACAGCAATTAAAAATATTAAAACAAGAAAAACAACTATTGGCTAACTTCTTGGCAGAAAAACACTTTAGATTAGTATCTGTATAATTGTGGCAACTTGTCAGCTTTGTTGTCGCAACTAGATACAGTTGGTTGTGTCACCTCCAAGCTCTCCCAGATATACTCGCACTTAGGATTTTGGGACCCATTATGATGATCTTTTTCACTATCAAAGCTTAAATCTTTGTCTGTTGGCAGACATGTGTCTGTTTAGTTTTTTTCAATTTTATCCAAAAAAACACATCTAATTTATGAAGTGCACATTTTGAATGTTTGCAGTGTGAAGGTGAAAGTTCATCCACATTAGTTTTTGCTGCCATGACATTTGACTTCTATGCAAAAATGAATCAAAATACAACACAGGGGGTTTATTTACACCCCTTCATTAGCTCTCCTGCCAACTAGTGTATCAACTTATTTTAGGGCTAAATTAAAGTATACAAAACACATCATTTGGATGGCACCATTTGGGCCAAGTGTACTTGGTCTTTATAATGTGTTCTTTGTGCCTATCTTCATCTTGGGGCAATTCTCTTTACTTTATATATATATGCTTCCAATAGGTACAATTATCAGGCAGCATGGGATACATTTTCACTGTTATGCTAATGATACTCAGCCTTATTTATCTATAAATCCTGATGAGCCCAACCAGTTAGAAAGAATACAGGCAAATCATGAAGACATAAAAACTTGGATGACTGCTAAACTAAACTGACTGCTTCTAAATTCAGACAAGACAGAAGTTGTCGTCTTTGGACCAGAATCTTTGAAAAAGAAACTGCTTAGTCAATCAAGTAATGTGGATGGCATTAAATTGACCTCCGGTAATAAAGTAAAAAACGTTGGTGTTATTTTTGACCAGGACATGTCATTTAAATCCCATATTAAACAATTTTCTAGGATTTCCTTCTTTCACCTCCGAAATATTGCCAAAATTAGAAATATCCTGTCCAAAAATGAAGCTGAAAAACTAGTCCATGCATTTGTTACTTCAAGGTTGGACTATTGTAATTCTTTACTATCAGGATGTCCACAAAATGTGGTTAAAAACCTTCAGCTGATCCAAAATGCTGCAGTAAGAATTCTGATAGAAATTAAAAAGAGAGCTCATATATCTCATATTTTAGCTTCCCTTCATTGGCTCCCTGTTAAAGCCCTTAATGATCTAGCTCCATAATACATCAGAGACCTGATTGTTCCATATATTCCTAACAGAGCCCTTCGTTCTCAGACTGAAGGTTTACTGGTGGTTCCTAGAGTCTCTAGAAGTAGAATGGGAGGCAGATCCTTTAGTTATCAGGCTCCTCTCCTGTGGAACCAGCTCCCAGTTTTAGTCCGTGAGGCGGACACCCTGTCTACTTTTAAGGCTAGACCTAAAACTTTCCTTTTTGATAAAGCTTATAGTTAGAGTGGCTTAGGTTATCCTGAGCCATCTCTGTAGTTATGCTGCTATAGGCTTAGGCTGCTGGAGGACATAATGATCACTTTCTCTCTCTCTGCTACATTCTCATACTACTCTCCAATTTTGCCTTATTTGCTGTTATTTTTAACTTTATGTTCTCTCTCTGTTTTTTTTTTCTGCATAGAACCTACATCTGACCTGGATCAGTGTTTAGGTGTGGCACCTTCCTGGAGGGGGACATCGGCTGAGCTGCTGCTGCAACTTGATGCTCACCTTATACACACTAGGCCCTGCCTTTCAGTGTTTAACCCTGTCTCTCCTAGACATAGCTAATGGCTGCTTCTACTGTGATTAACTGTATGTGCTCTCTTTTATACTCTAGACTTGAAAACTGGCTCATAGTTCATCTACTTAGCTGTCTTTCTTTCCTAGATGAAGCCACCAAAGGAGTTTTAACCATCAATGTTTCACTTTTCTTTCCTATAGAAAGTACTTCTGGATCAGTGCTTCTGGGTTCTTTTTTTGTCTCTGTTCTGTTCTCTCTAAACCCCAGTCGGTCGTGGCAGATGGCCGCTCACACTGAGCCTGGTTCTGCTGGAGGTTTCTGTTAAAAGGGGTTTTTCCTCTCCATTGTCGCTTCATGCATGCTTAGTATGAGGGATTGCTGCAAAGTCAATGCAAGTGACTGTCCACTGTCGCTACATGCTCATCCAGGAGGAGTGAATGCTGCAAGTCACTGACTCGATGCAATCTGCTGGGTTTCCCTTAGATAGAAAAACTTTTAACCAAACTGAATTTGACTGCACTATTTGATAGTTAGTGTTAAGTGGAATGTATGTACCTGACTTGAAATCGGTATGAATTGATTTGAATTGACTTTGTTAAGTGCCTTGAGAGACATGTGTTGTGAATTGTCGCTATATAAATAAAACTGAATTGAATTGAATTCAGTCCAAAGACATGCCTGTTAGGTTAATTGGTCTCTCTAAATTGCCCTTAGGTGTGTGAATGAGTGTGTGCATGGTTGTTTGTGTGTTGCCCTACGATGGACTGGTGACCTGTCCAGGGTGTACCCTGCCTCACGCCTATAGACTGCTGGAGATAGGCACCAGCAACCCACCATGGAAGAAGCAGTATCGAAGATGACTAACTGACTGAATTGAACTGAATTGAATTGAATCTAAGTTGTTCCTACAAAAAAGGTCATTGAAAGTGCTCTTGAATACTTACAAACAGAACAAAAGTTTTAAAGAACCTCTGTTCTGTAAGATATGTCCAGCTCACTTTGATCAGTCCAAATATTTTATATTTTGAACTAGGAATGGTCAAATGCAGTCCAGTCTCATTAAAAACCTGTGAAATAGCCCTTTGGTGTACCGCCCATAGGAGGCTCTGAAGCAGACGCCCGTCTCAGCGTAAGTAGTGGCTCATGGTTAGGCTCTAACAATGTTTACAAATCATTCATATCTGGTTTGTCACTCTGTTTTTGTTTTTCTACTGGAAACCCAAACTTTTGTCACACAAACATTTCAAAGTTAACACTTTTGCAACCAGGTGTTGTCAGTCAGCCCAACAAGCAGATTTAATTAATCAACCCTTTGGACTCAGCAGCTCAACTCAAAAACAACTTCCGGTACTTAAAATAGTACAGAATAGTGTCAAACATATATACAGGGTGTCAAAACACCAAAAAATGATCATAAACATACCTGTACATCCTTCATGTTTTGAGATGTAGCATAACTACCATTTTCAATTATTGTTCAACAATAATTTGCCACATCTTGTCTTTCCATCATGTATCCCCATCATCTTTACATTATTTTTCTTTAAAGGCTTTGTTTTAAAAAAAGGGCAGGTTGAGAGTCTTTCTGTCTGGACTTTGCGTGCTCTCCCTGTGCAGAAAGTGAGCTTCCTCCAGGTCTCCAGTTTCTTTCCATAGTTTGAAAAAAAGAAACCCAAGTAGAGGTGTGATTGTGTTGGCTACCTTGTGTGTTTCTTTGTTGGTCCTGGGACCTAGTTTAGACACCCAGGATGTTCCCCTGCCTCTCCTGTTGACCGCTGAGGCAGGCTTCAAGCCCCTACAACCCTGAACATGCTTTAACATACAGCACTATGCAAAAACGTTTTAGGCAGATGTGAAAAATTGCTGTAAACAAAGAGTTCTTTCAAAAAAGAGAGTGTTAATCATTTATTTTGATCAATCAACAAAATGTAGTGAATGAACAAAAGAGAAATCAAAATTAAATCAATATTTGGTGTGACCACCCTTTGCCTTCAAAACAGCATCAATTCTTCTAGGTACACTTGCACACACTTTTTGAAGGAACTCGGCTGGTAGGTTGTTCCAAACATCTTGGAGAACTAACCACAGATCTTCTGTGCATGTAGACTTTCTCACATCCTTCTGTCTCTTCATCTAATCCCAGACACACTCCATGATTTTGAAATCAGGGCTCTGTGGGGGCCATTCCATCACATCTTGTTCTGCTTTACGCTGAAGATGATTAGCTTAATGATTTTGGCTGTATGTTTGGGTTTGGTCACTTAGCATTTTGTAAACTGATGAAAATAAACAATCATCATTTATATTTCTGAAAGCATTCTTTGTTTACAGCATTTTTTCCACACCTGCCTAAAACTTTTGCACAGTACTGTATATAGAAAAAGCAGGGCTAAATGTTGGAGAACAAAGTAAAATAGTTTGACGGAAGCTAACTAAATCATTAAAAAAGCAGACAGATGTAAAAAGATTGATACAAAAAAGAATAAAACTGTTTATATACAGTTTAAAACCCTCAGACTCTGACAAATGGAAAGTACCATTTCTTTGAAATACATCAGAATTGTTTACAAAAAGCCCCCTTATTAGAGTAGAGTTTTTTTCAAATGGACATGTGAAAAATTATACCCTATGATAGCACTTTGTGTTCTTATAACCTATTTAGAACTGTACAGTAAATAGTCTGCAAGTGGAGGACATTCAAAAAGACCGCCAACATGCCCAGGTCAGGCCCTCCAAGCAAGTTCACCCCTGAAAGCACCACCCACTAGATGCTAAAAGAAGTCTCCAAAATCTTAAAATGTCATCAAGGGAGCTACAGTGGGCTCTTGCTACTGTGGATGTGAAAGAAAAGGTTTTTAAAAGTTTTACTTTAATGGGAGGTGTGCAAGAAAGACATAAAGGCCAGACTGAAGCGTGCCACAGAGAACACAGAGACCAGGACTCTTTGAACAAATGAGTTTGAAGAATATTATTTCGACACCAGAATAGAACACTTGTTTGGCATAAACCAGATGCAGCAATCCTGGAAAACCTACGTCATACAAACTTTGAAGCTCAGAGGTGGAAGTGTCATGGTTTTATAATGCTTTGCTGCAGCAGGGCCCGGCTAACTCAACCATGTGTCAGAGGGTGCTTGAAGGAAATGTGAGACCATCACCAAAAAAGTTAAAGCTGAAGCAACATGACCCTGCAACATGACAGTGACCCAAAACATTCCATTAAATCCAGTCATTAAGATGCTGTGGGGTGAAGTAAAACAGACTGTACATGTAAGAAACCACTCCAGCATCGCACAGCTGAATGAGAAGAGTGGGGCAATCTTTTCAGACCGACCTCAGACACGTTGAGATGGCTACAAGAAGCAGAAGTCTCACTGAAATAGTTTCAGACAAAGGCTAGGAATTAAAGTGTATAATGTTCTAACCTCTTTCTGAGTTAGAATAATTATCTTTGTTATCTCTGTTTAATTAGTGAAATAATGTTAGTTTTTGGTGTTTACCTGTAGTTAACTAATTCTACCCTCCCCTCACCCTCCAGGAATATTGAACGTATCATCCTAATTTTTTTTAATGACTGTATGAAACACTGTTTTACAGTAGAAGGGTGACAGCAACCAGTAGTAATGGGGTGCCTGACTTTAGATAATTTCCTTATAAATGCATAATTTTAAATGAAAATAAGTCATCCTTTAGCCAGATTTCAAAACAAGGTTGTTGAATCTTCTTCTATCGAATCACGGATATTTGTTGTAATTTTCGGCGGGGTTGTAGATCCTGCTGTTGTAAACTCCTTGTGGATTTTCTATTTGTTTTTTTTTTCTTCAAATGGTGTGTTTATTTAGGCCGTGCTTGTGATGATGATCAGTCTTATCAGCAGAAAGGAGAGCAGTGGAGGAAACAGTCAGAGAATTAGCGGAGATAGATTCCTTCCCTATCATTAATAACAATCCTCTGTATTTTCTCCTTAGACTTTCAGATGTTTGCATATCATTTGTATTTTTAATTGGTGAAGTTTGATTAAACCCAGCCCCTAGTGTTACATGGCATTAGGCACTGCCATATGTTTAGTCGTGAGCAGATACCCATTTCCATAATCATTCTGCCTGTTTGAGGCGCTTGTCTGTTCGCTGCACGGCTCTGATTGCATCTGCCTCAACTTAAAATGATGCCGTGTGAGTTCTTCAATTCATCGCTGTGACCTTTAATCTACGACTTACAGAATGCTCCCATCTATCATGGTTGTCACTTTGAAATTCCTAATCTCTTGTGAAAAGTCTTTACAAGTGCAGCTGGATTACTGTGTGATAATTAATCATATTCAAATGCATGAAAACAAATTTTGTTTACAAATTTGCCATCACCTAAAATGAGAAAAATGAGGGAGGAGTGAGCAGCCCTGTGAGCTAGGTGAGGGGAGCATTTGCATAACATTCAGTTTAAACAAGCGAGCAGAGACTGATTTGTTTGCAACACCACTGAAAGGAATAGAGGGCAAGTGTTCCTTTCATGTTTCATTCAAATTACATTCAAATCAGAACGTTTTCTGACACATATTCCTTACAAGTACAGTAGTTAATTTGATGGGCCATGTTAATATTAGAGCTAAACTCATGTCAGTGATTTCTCTTGTCTACTGTGTTTCACTGAAAGCTAGCCAAATTTAATCTGCTTCATTACACCAGGGGCCAGTTGTACTTCAACAAACATTTTTTGGAGTCAGTTCAAACATAGTTTTAAGGGGTGAAACGGGATCTCAAGCTGTTAAAAGTGAAGAATACTTCTAGTCAAAATTAGCCATTTCACAAAGAGGTCTCAAGTTTCTTTGTCTGAACTTCTTATTATTAACCCGGACTTATGATGGTCCATTCATCCGTCTTCTCTACCTTTCTGTTTGATGAAATAAGTGTACGATAATATCATGAGCCCCAGATATGAAGGGGAGTGCTATAAACAGGACACCCTGTACTTGAGACTCTTATTTTTAAGTAAGAAAGGAAGTAGTTCTTAAATTGACCTGTTGTGTTGATGGGGGTCGCCTGGTAAAGAATTCACGTTGGCCTAGCCAAAAACACATGGGCACAAAATCATACAGTGCCTTGCGAAAGTACTCGGCCCCCTCGAACTGGTCAACCTCTTGCCACATTTCAGGCTTCAAACATAAAGATACAAAATTCTAATTTTTTGTGAAAAATCAACAAGTGGGACACAATCATGAAGTGGAATGAAATTTATTGGATGTGTCAAACTTTTTTTACAAATAAAAACTGAAAAGTGGGGCGTGCAATATTATCCGGCCCCTTGCGTTAATACTTTGTAGCGCCACCCTTTGCTGCAATTACAGCTGCAAGTCGCTTGGGTTATGTCTCTATCAGTTTTGCACATCGAGAGACTGAAATTCTTGCCCATTCTTCCTTGCAAAACAGCTGGAGCTCAGTGAGGTTGGATAGAAAGCGTTCGTGAACAGCAGTCTTCAGCTCTTTCCACAGATTCTCGATTGGATTCAGGTCTGGACTTTGACTTGGCCATTCCAACACCTGGATATGTTTATTTGTGAACCATTCCATTGTAGATTTGGTTTTTTGTTTTGGATCCTTGTGTTGTTGGAAGATAAATCTCCGTCCCAGTCTCAGGTCTCTTGCAGACTCCAACAGGTTGTCTTCCAGAATGGTCCTGTATTTGGCCCCATCCATCTTCCCATCAAGTTTGACCATCTTCCCTGTCCCTGCTGACGAAAAGCAGGCCCAAACCATGATGCTGCCACCACCATGTTTGACAGTGGGGATGGTGTGTTCAGGGTGATGAGCTGTGTTGCTTTAATGCCAAACATATCGTTTCGCATTGTGGCCAAACAGTTCGATTTTGGTTTCATCTGACCAGAGCACCTTCTTCCACATGTTTGGTGTGTCTCCCAGGTGGCTTGTGGCAAACTTTAAATGAGAATTTTTATGGATATCTTTGAGAAATGGCTTTCTTCTTGCCACTCTTCCATAAAGGCCAGATTTGTGCAGTGTACGACTGATTGTTGTCCTATGGACAGACTCTCCCACCTCAGCTGTAGATCTCTGCAGTTCATCCAGAGTGATCATGGGCCTCTTGGCTGCATCTCTGATCAGTCTTCTCCTTGTTCGAGATGAAAGCTTAGAGGGACGGCCGGGTCTTGGTAGATTTGCAGTGGTCTGATACTCCTTCCATTTCAATATGATTGCTTGCACAGTGCTCCTTGGGATGTTTAAAGCTTGGGAAATCTTTTTGTATCCAAATCCGGCTTTAAACATCTCCACAACAGTATCTCGGACCTGCCTGGTGGGTTCCTTGGTCTTCATGATGCTCTCTGCGCTTTGAACAGAACCCTGAGACTATCACAGAGCAGGTGCATTTATACGGAGACTTGATTACACACAGGTGGATTCTATTTATCATCATCAGTCATTTGGGACAACATTGGATCATTCAGAGATCCTCACTGAACTTCTGGAGTGAGTTTGCTGCACTGAAAGTAAAGGGGCCGGAAAATATTGCACGCTCCACTTTTCAGTTTTTATTTGTAAAAAAAGTTTGACACATCCAATAAATTTCATTCCACTTCACGATTGTGTCCCACTTGTTGTTGATTCTTCACAAAAAATTAGAATTTTATATCTTTATGTTTGAAGCCTGAAATGTGGCAAGAGGTTGACCAGTTCAAGGGGGCCGAGTACTTTCGCAAGGCACTGTAGAAGTTTTTATCACTTTGAACTTTTATGTATGGCAGTGTTTTTTGTATTAGAAAAAAAAGAAATGGAGAGAGTGATAAACAACAAAGAAATAAGATGACTGACATACGCGAGCACTGTGAAAATGGTGACAGCCTAACTATTAGTTGTGAACAATTCTAAAGCTAGCATTTGCTTTGGAGCTTTCTATCAAATCTACAATAAAAGGTAACTTCACAGTTTGCAATATATTTGACATAATACACAGTTTGAGACCATTCAAACCTCTAGTGTATATATTCCACACTAATTACACATTCTAATGATATTTGTCAAAGCTTCACAAAAGCAAAAATATGGCTAAAATCTGGTCTCGTTTCATGAACCCACAATTGTCTTGTTACAGGCCTAAAAATTATATTTCTGCAGTTGTTAAAGGTTCCAATTTATTATGAAGACCTCTGCAGAATCACTTACCGTCATCCCTTACCTAGGATTGTACGGCTACGTGGTTTCTACAGTTTGTCTCAATTTACTTCCATATGCTGGATTAAATTTGCATTTACATTAAATCTGTATGTAAATTGCACTTTAGCAAAAGAAACAATGCATCTTAGTGCTCACCAAATAGGTTCTTGATGCAGTAACTACTTGCAATACTATTGCTGAATATTCGGATGTCAATATCAATTATGTTACCCCTGTTTTCCTGCTACTTTTCTCTTTTCTAACATTAAACAGTGTCCCCACCCTTCTGTGAGTTTTAACTTCTCAGAAAACAAAGATTGGTATGAGGCTAGGGCATTAAGGGCAGTGAGTAAACGGTCTACTTCAAATCAACAGATGGAGAGCTGAATCTTGGATACAGTTTGATGGTCCTACAGAAAAACAACAAGCATCAAGACTGGTTTTAGGATGGCTACACCAAAGTAACATGGAATTAATGGAATGGCTTTCTGGTAGCCCCACATTCTGAAAAATTGTGCACTATTCTTTAAAGCTGGGTCAATGCAAGGAAATTATCCATTTTAAATGAGCTCAACCAATTCTACATAAAAGAGTTGTCATGTATCCGTCCAGAATTTTGCTCGAAGCTTGTTGATGGCTAAAAAAAGGGTATAGCTAAGGTGCAAAAGGTCAAGGACATTTCTTTAAAATTTGACCACGTGTTAGTTACAAAAAAATATGTAATAAATTTGTAACCAATTTGTTTTTAAGTCACTGAATTTGTTCACTACACCCTGGAAATAAAATTGCTCCATTAGGTCATTAAAAGCCCACAATTCATGTGAAATTTATATTGATGAGTGGATGCAAACTTCACGCTTAAATTCTGAATATGTACGAGGAAATTCAGTTTGAGGCTATTTATATTTGCTGTGTTTTTTCATATGAGCGAGCTTATAAAGGGACTTGTATTCATGAAAAATTAATCAAATTTTAGGTACAATGGCAGAAGATTTATTATTTGTGCATGTAAACCCGCAATGACAAAGTAGGCTGCCGTTCAATGCCACAGGACTGATATCTTTGTTGGCTCTGATCTGTGGATGCTACATAAGGGGATTTCTTTAGCAGAAGCAAGTCCTGGATGTGTTTTCTGTTTAAAAAAAAAGACACATTCTATCCAAAAAGGTAGAGAAAAAACATTTCACTTTTCAATTACCCCCAGCTCCTTCACCTCTCCCACTCTCCCCAAGTCTAGTTTCCAAGGAGAGGAAGAAAAAAGAGAAAAAGGGATGCTTTTGACTTGCGTTGCAGCACCCCCTCCCTCTCATTCTGCCTGTATCATCCTGGCCTCCACTTTTATGCATGAAACAGAGAGGCAGATTGAAAGCATTCAGCGACCATTCAGACAATGAAGAAAGGAGACCCTCAGAGCTTTATTAGATATGAAGATCTACAATAAAAATCAATTTCTGGCCTCTTTATGCAGTTTAAATGACAAAGCCTCAACCCATTCAGCCATTGTGTGCAGGAAAGTAATTCTGCTGCACTGGCCGAGACAAGAGCGCCGTATACTTTCTGACCTGAGATAGCAGATTCTAAAATGATACAGACCTACAGAGATAATAGGAGGCACTTAGTATCATCTGTTGAGAAGAAAAAAGTTATCTCATATCTTTTGCCATATAGATTGATGGAGGATGAGGTTTAAACTGTTTCATGGGCAGAATACTAAACAGGGGAAGATGAACAGGTGAACACTTTGCGTGGACTTTTAGAACACCAAATAAGGACATGTGTTTTATTACAGCACCTTGCAAAGATATCCACACCTTTGAACACAACTTGTCACGTTGCAACCACGATTAAATATATTTTTGTTATTATTGCGGTTTCATTTGACATACCAACACAAGTAGTGTATCTCCGTTTTTTTTTAATGCGTTATAAGATATATTTATGCATATATCTTTATGTCTTTAAATATACATATATACAAATATACACATATACAAAGGTGCATTTGCAACTTTAGTATGCAGTTGTTTTGTACTCTATTAAATGTTCATCAGAGAAACAGCCTGGGGGAAGAAAGACTCATCACCGTCCTGGATCAGACCAATGACAGTTCTGTCATCTGCAAACTTCAGGAGTTTCACGGACGAGTCCGCTGAGGTGCAGTCCTTTGTGTAGAGGGAGAAGAGGAGTGGGGATAGAACATACCCCTGGGGGCACCAGTACTTATTGATCTGGTGCGGGAGAAGATGCTCCCCAGTCTCACCTGCTGCTGTTGGTCCGTTAGGAGGCTGTTGATCCACTGACAGGTTGAGGCTGGGACGTTGAGCTGGGTGAGCTTCTGGTGGAGGATGCCTGGTGTAATGGTGTTGAAGGCCAGGCTGAAGTCTACAAACAGGATCCTGGCGTACGTCCCTGGACGGTCGAGGTGTTGAAGGATGACAGCATCATCAGCCGACCTGTTTGCTCGGTAAGCAAACTGCAGGGGGTCCAGCATGGGGTCTGTGATGTCTTTCAGGTGCTTCAATACCAGCCGCTCAAAGGATTTCATGACCACAGAGGTCATGGCTACAGGCCTGTAGTCATTTAATCCTAGGATGGTGGGTTTCTTGGGCACTGGGATGATGTTGGATCGTTTGAAGCAGGGGGGGACCTCACACATCTCCAGTGACTTGTTGAAGATCCGGGTGATTATATTCGTTCATTCGTCGCCTTCCGCTTATCCGGAATCAGGTCGCGGGGGCAGCAGACTCAGCAGAGACACCCAGACGTCCCTCTCCCCAGACACCTCCTCCAGCTCCTCCGGGGGGAGCCCAAGGCGTTCCCAGGCCAGCCGAGAGACATAGTCCCTCCAGCGTGTCCTGGGCCGTCCCCTGGGCCTCCTCCCGGTGGGACGTGCCTGGAACACCTCCCGAGGAAGGCTACCAGGAGGCATCCGGTATAAATGCCCGAGCCACCTCAACTGGCTCCTCTCGATGTGGAGGAGCAGCGGCTCTACTCCGAGCCCCTCCCAAATGGCCGAGCTCCTCACCCTATCTCTAAGGGAGTGCCCGGCCGCCCTACGGAGGAAGCTCATTTCAGCCGCTTGTATCCGGGATCTTGTTCTTTCGGTCATGACCCAAAGCTCATGACCATAGGTGAGGGTAGGAACGTAGACCGACCGGTAAATCGAGAGCTTCGCTTTTCGGCTCAGCTCTCTCTTCACCACAACGGACCGGCACAGCGCCCCCATTACTGGGGCAGCCGCACCGATCCGTCTGTCGATCTTCCGCTCCATTCTTCCCTCACTCGTGAACAAGACCCCAAGATACTTGAACTCCTCCACTTGAGGCAGGAACTCCCCTCCAACCTGAAGAGGACAAGCCACTCTTTTCCGGTCGAGTACCATGGCCTCTGACTTGGAGGAGCTGATCTTCATCCCCGCCGCTTTACACTCGGTTGGAACCGCCTCAGCGCATGTTGTAGGTCTTGGATAGAGGGGGCCAGCAGGACCACGTCATCTGCAAAAAGAAGAGACGAAATCCACTGGTCCCCAAACCAGACCCCCTCGGCCCTTGGCTGCGTCTAGAAATCCTTTCCATAAAAGTTATGAGCAGGTCTGACTTAGTGCCAGCAATGCGGACCAAACTCCTGCTCCGCTCGTACAGGGACCGGATGGCCCCTAATAAAGGGCCCCCGATTCCATACTCCTGGAGCACCCCCCACAAGGCATCACGAGGGACACAGTCGAATGCCTTCTCCAGGTCCACAAAACACATGTGAACCGGTTGGGCAAACTCCCATGAGCCCTCGAGTACCCTGTAGAGGGTATAGAGCAGGTCCAGTGTTCCACAGCCGGGATGAAAACCACACTGCTCCTCTTGAAGCCGAGGTTCGACTATCGGCTGGACTCTCCTCTCCAATACCCTGGCGTAGGCCTTACCAGGGAGGCTGAGGAGTGTGATCCCCCTGTAGTTGGAACACACCCTCCGGTCACCCTTCTTATGAAGGGGGACCACCACCCTGGTCTGCCAGTCCAGAGGCACTGTCCCGACCGCCATGCAATGTTGAAGAGGCGTGTCAAACATGCGAGCCCCACAACATTCAGAGATTTGAGGTACTCAGGGCAGATCTCATCCACCCCCGAAGCCTTGCCACTGTCAGCCGCTTCAGGAGTCCCACAAGCCAACCACAGCCGATAGGACTCCTTCTTCAGCTTGACAGCATCCCTTACTGCCGGTCCACCACCGGGTTCTGGGATTGCCGCCGTGACAGGCACAGCAGACCTTACGGCCACAGCTACAGGCAGCAGCATCGACAATAGATGCGGAGAACACGGTCCACTCGGACTCTATGTCTCCAACATCCCCCGGAATCTGGTCAAAGCTCTCCCGGAGGTGGGAGTTGAATACATCCCTGGCCGAGGGCTCCGCCAGGCGTTCCCAGCAGACCCTCACTATGCGCTTGGGCCTGCCAAGTCTGTCCGGCTTTCTCCTCCTCCAGCAGATCCAACTAACCACCAGGTGGTGATCAGTGGACAGCTCAGCCCCTCTCTTCACCCGAGTGTCCAAAACAGGCGGCCGAAGGTCTGATGATACGACAACAAAGTCGATCATTGACCTCCTGCCTAGGGTGTCCTGGTGCCAAGTGCACTGATGGACACCCTTATGCTTGAACATGGTGTTCATTATGGACAATCCGTGACTAGCACAGAAGTCCAATAACAAAACACCACTCGGATTCAGATCAGGGAGGCCATTCCTCCCGATCGCGCCTCTCCAGGTGTCACTGTCGTTTCCCACGTGGGGGTTGAAGTCCCCCAGCAGAATAATGGAGTCCCCGGGAGGGGCACTATCCAGCACCCCCGACAGGGACACCAAGAAGGCCGGGTACTCCGCACTACCGCGCGGCCCGTAGGCCGAAACGACAGTCAGAGACCTATCCCCAACCCGAAGGAGCAGGGATGCAACCATCTCATCCACCGGGGTAAACCCGAACACGAGACGGCTGAGCTGGGGGGCAACAAGCAAATCCACCCCAGCCCGCCGCCTCTCCCCGTGGGCCACTCCAGAGTAGAAGAGAGTCCAGCCCCTCTTAAGGAGATGGGTTCCAGAGCCCACGCTGTGCGTGGAGGCGAGCCCGACTATTTCTAGTCGATATCTCTCGACCTCCGGCACAAGCTCAGGCTCCTTCCCCCCCAGTGAGGTAACATTCCACGTCCCTAGAGCCAGCCTAAGCATCCGGGGATCGGGCCGCTGAGGTCTCCACCTTCGTCCGCCACCCAATCCTCTTTGCACCGGTCCCTCACGGTTCCCCCTGTAGGTGGTGGGCCCACTGGGGGATGGCCTCGCGTCTTTCGTTCGGGCTTGGCCCGGCTGGGTCCTGCGAGGAGCAACCCGACCCCAGGCCTGGCTCCAGGGTGGGACCCCGGGCAACGTCACGTGCCTCGATTTAATAGTCCTCACGAAGGATTCTTGAACCGCTCTTTGTCTGACCCATCACCTAGAGCCTGTTTGCCATGGGAGACCCTACCAGGGGCATTTAAGCCCCAGACAACATAGCCTCTAGGATCATTTGAACACTCAAACCCCTCCACCACGTTAAGGTGGCGGTTCAATTATACATTTTTTATAAATAGAAAAGAGTGAAGTGAATATTTTTTTCACCCCCAGATCCAATACTTTGTAGAACTACCTTTCGCTAGTGTTCAATCACAAATAGCTCAGTCTCAGTCAGACTGCATGGAGGGAATCTGGGAACAGCTAATCCCATGTCTTGCCAGAAATTATTTTAGGGCTGGACTTCAGATTGGCCAACCTACCACATAAAAGATGCTTTAAACTAAACCATTCCGTTGTAGTGCTATCTGCATGTTAACAACTCTTAACGACTCTTTTCCCCACCGCAGCCTCAAGTCTTTTGCAGCTTCTAACAGGTTAGCTTCCAGGATTGTCTCGTATTTAGCTCCATCTATCTTCCTTTCAACTCTTACCGACTTCCCTGTTCCTGCTATAGAAAAGCATCCCCCCAGCATGATGCTGCTACCATCATATTTCACAGATGAAAGGGTTTTTCCAGGTTGATGTGCACTGTTAGTTTTCGACAATATATAGCATTTTGCATGTAGGCTTTTAAGTCTAAAGTGCACAACTGTTAGTTGTCCTGTTAACATATTTTTCCGCCTGAGCAGTGGATCTCTGCAGCTACTCCAGAGTGGGCCTCATAGCTGCTTTTATGATTAATGATCTCCTTGACCAGTTGGTTTGGGTGGACAGCCATGCTTTGCTTTGTACAGGTATATCAAATAAAATTGAATATCGTTAAAAGTTTACTTTTTTGTCACTCATTTCAAAGAGTGAAACTCATATTATATAGATTCATTACACATAGAGTGAAATATTTCAAGCCTATATTTCTGGACATTTTGATTGTTGTAATAATGAAAACCCAAATTTCAGTGTCTCGGGAAATTAGAATATTACATAAGTACAATTAAAAAGGAAATTTTATACAGAAATCAGGCTTCTGAAAAGTATATTAATTTCTATGCCCTGAATACTTGGCAGGCTCCTTATACATGAATTACTGCATAATTGCAGTGTGGCATGGAGGTGATCCGCCTGTGGTTCTGCTGAGGTGTACTAGAAGCCCAGGTTGCTTTGAAAGCTGCCTTCAGGTCATCTCCATTATTGGGTCTGGTGTCTCTCATCTTTCTCTTGACAATAATCCATAGATCCTCTTTGGGGTTCAGGCTAGGCCAATTTGCTGCCCAATCAAGCACAGTAACACCATGGTCATTGAACCAACTTTTGGGTCCATTGGCAGTGTTGGCAGGAACCAAGTCCTGAGCATCTTCATAAAGCTTGTCAGCAGAAGGAAGAATGAAGTGCTCTAAAATTCCCTGGTAGATGGCTGTGTTGACTGTGAACTTCAGAGAACACAGTGGACCAAGACCAGTAGACAACATGGCACCCTAAGTTATCACTGATGGTGCGAATTCTGTGCCTCCTTTTCCAGACTGTGGAACATTGATTTCCAAATAAATTGTAAACTTTACTTGAATCTGAAAAGATTACTTTGTACGATTGAGCAACAGTCCAGTGGTTGTTCTCCTTAGCCCAGGTAAGATGCTTCTGAGGTTGTCTCAGGTTCCGGAGTGGCTTGACGAGGAATGTGACATTTGTAGCCCATGTCTAGGATTCGTCTGTAGAGTGGCTCTTGATGTGGTGACTCCAGCCTAAGTTAACTCATTGTGAAGTTCCTCCAAATTCTTGAATGGATTTTGCTCAACAATCCTCTCAAGGCTGCAGTTGTCCCTGTTGCCGGTACACCTTCTCCTACCATATTTTTTCCTTTCGCTCAACCTTCAATAAAAATGAAAAATGAAAAACTGCAACATACTTTTGCATTTAGCGCCCATTTACTCTAACACCACTAAATATATCAACCAGTGCAATCAATTGCCTTTAGAGGTCATGAAATGATTAAATAAAGTCTAACTGTGTATTTAGAACTTAGTATCTTTATCATTTGTTACAGAACATTAGAGAACAAACAGCATCACGAAGTCCAAGCAACCACAGCAGAGAAGTTAGTGTGAAAGTATCAATTACATCAGGAAATGGCTCAGACTCCCTCGATGCCTCTCCAACTCAGCACTCTTTGGTAGAAACACCCTACAGCTCCTGTTACATTCCATCAGCCTGGGGTACAAAAAGGAAAGGGTGAGACTCCTATTCGAGTTGAGAGACTCATTAGATCCGGGAATGCAAGCTTCCAATCTCAGACTCATATGGAATGCAAATGGAATGTAACGAAAGCAGCAGACCAGCTATATCTGGTCTATATCTTGATTGTTGGCCTCACACAACCAGACAGAGCTGGCCTTGGATAGGAAACAGCACCAAAGAGATAGTCTAAAGCCACCAGGAAGGAGAGGAAAAAACTTGTAATTTCTGAAGTCAACAAGGTAAGTTTTAAGATCACAGCGGTGAGCCAGCAACATCAAGGCAGGTGAACCACATCAGGCCGTGACCAATAGGACCATCACTTGGGCCGACAAGTGGAGAACACCCCAGGCAGGTCTGAGCTTCCAGATTAGGGCCACTTACAAGATACTGCCCACTTCCTGGAATGTATACACCTGGTACAGCACAGAAGAACTATGCCAACTCCCCAAACCCAAACTTGAAGCACATCCTCTCTGGCTGCAAGATGGCTCTGTCTCAAGTTCAGATTCAGCTGGCAGCATGGTAGGGTCCTGTACAAGTTAGCAACGATCCTGGAGGCCCACAAACAGGAAGTTAACAGGACTAACCCACCTGCAGCCCAGAAGAGGATCCAGTTTACCAGACCAGGGACTAAAGCGAAGCTCTACACCAAAACAGAACGGTCACTAGGAGGCGAACGGCAGTTGGCAATCGATCTTGACCTCCAGCTGAAGTTCCCTGCAGAGATCAATATGACAGCTCTGTGCCCAGTCATTGTGCTCTGGCCAGAGCCGTTATGTTGGTAGAACTGACCAGCCCATGGGAAAAACAAATGGAGGCAGCATATGAGCAAAGGAAGGACATGTAGGTGGGCCTATCAGCAACGTGCTTACAAGCTGGGTGGAGGGCATTCACATTTCCCGTGGAGGTTGGATGTAGAGGCTTCACTGGGGCATCAGTTCCGCAGCTCCTGAAAACCCTCGGAGTCAGAGGCCTCAGAAGCGAGCACTCATGATCTTGCCGAGGAGGCCGAGCAAGGGAATCTCTGGCTCTGGCTCTGAAGAAAGGACAAGGTGTGGGGAAAAGAAGGATCCTAGGCAGGCTGCAGGCCACGGTAGGGAGGCATTCCTGCTGTGGCTCCTCCACCACGAGATGTTCCGGGGTTAATGGAGCGAAACACTGATGAAGGGGGTCCCTGGTTGATGACCCTGCAGCCCGCAGAGTGACACCTTTGGAGGTGCGACAGGCAGAAATGCCAAGCCTGTGCTTTATCTACTGGAGATGTTTAAAACAGGGTTATTTAATAAAACATTTCCCAAACTTTGAACATTTTAGAGAGCTCTGTTTGATCAACCATGTGAAAATGGAAAGAAGATGTCACCACTGTAAACCTGCCAAGACATGGCTGTCCACCTAAGCTGACTGGCCAGGCAAGGGGGGCACTAATCAGAGAAGCAGCTGAGAGGATGACTTCGGAGGAGTTGCATAGGATTTTAAATCACAAAGAAAATTACAGTACATACATTCAGTAAGAGTCCCTGATGCTGCAGATTAAATTTAATTATTTTAACTTCTGACATTTGTTTCATTCACCTGCACATTAACCTAAAACGTCTGCAGCCTGCTTTTCTGCCCTCTTGTCAGTTCTTTCTTTTGTCCTTCTGTCCTAAACTACTGTATGCTAATGGTTCTGCAAGGATTCAAGGAAAATACGGCTCGGTTTGGCTGAATAAAACAGGCAAGACCATTGCTAATTGTTGCAGTCATTCCACATATAATCCTTTTAGTGTTATTTTGCTGTGGAAAAGGGGAGAAAAATATGTTAATAAATAAATAAAAAGCAAATAAATAGGGATTGATATGAATGCAGTGTCTAGGGAGATGTAGTGCGAGAAGGCGATAAAAGCTAAGCTAGCTTATAACATCTTTGTTTTCACTGAGCACTGCGCTCACAGCGCTGCGCTCTCCAGGGCCACAAGAGGATTTCTGGCAAAGCCGTTCTTCTCAAGGTCCACACTTTGCAAACACTCAAGGAGGCTTCTGTGCTATCAGTGAATCAGGATCCACTCGGTCTCTCTTGGTGTAGGAGCTGGAGGAGGCTACTCACAATCAATAGCTTTCCCCATGGATGCATGTTAGTGTATCTGACACTTGGGGAAGGCTAAACTACAAACAACAAAAGAAGCCAAATAGTAGTCCTTTTGGAGGAGATTAGTTCCACATGTTAAGGCCAAGAATGGAGAGCAGCGTCTGGATATTATTTTGCTCCACAAGCAAACAGCACTCACTGCTAAGAGGCTGAGAATTTATTGTGATTTCCTACATCCACAGTGAATTTATTGTTATTTCTCAGAATTCCTCTCAGTGTCCACTTTGACACAAATAAATGACTTTGGGACCTTGAAGGTTTAATTTGAAATAGCACATGTCTTGTAGTTTAGGCCCCCGCAATGAAACAATTGCATTTCACCTGGTAAGCAGACTCGGGGTGACATGGCTGAGGAGAAGTGTGGCGCAATATTTATCTCCCTGCCCTTGGAGGTGCGGTGTGCACTTCCAATTCATCCAGGTCCCCGTCAGAGAAGAATGAAAGCGCGACGACAAAAAAAGAGAGACCTTTTCATTACAGCAACATGATAATTCATCTTCCTGAGTTTGCTCTGTCACATGTCATCGATTGCAGGAGTTTTCCTGGAACAGTGAGACAACTGAGTTTTGGTCACAGCAGGAAGGTGTAACACAACAACTCATCATCCAAACAGAGAGGACGATTTACCATCTTTAGACAGAGAAAGACAATAATGGAAAGGAAAATAGTTAGTGTTAGAAAATGAGCATTAATTGTAGATATGCCCAGTTTCAAAACAAAACTCATAGTGCCTTGCAAAAGTACTCCCACCTATTGTATTTTCCACATTTTGTGTCATGATAACCAAAAACTTCAAAGTAGTGCATAACTGTGAGGTGGAAGTATAAATCCAGCTGTTCTGTTAAGGCATCAGTGGTTTGGTAGAGAACACTAGTAAACAAACAGCATTAAAATGAACGGCGTTACTAATGACGTTCAATGGCAATCAAACAAATTACTTTTTCCATCGTTACAACGGCGTTATCGTTACCGACAATTACATGGGTTGCATTAAAAACTAAAGCTCTTGTCATCTGTTGAGGCTCACAGCCACAGGAGCTAAGCCTTTTTTCTTTGGTGAAGGGAAGAGCAAGATATGAGACAATTGCATAACTAATGATGATTGGCTGAGGCAGAGCAAGCTTTCATGGTAAGCCAATCAGAGGCAATGTTCAGTTTACATACAAACCACAAACGCACACAGCCGCCGTGCTTAGGCAAACTAGCAGATGTAAGATGGAGGGAAAGATTGCGTCTGGCGGGAAAGCAGAAGTACAGACACTACTTTATTTTCCTTAAAGTAAAAAGCAAGAAGGTACATGTGAAGCAAATATTAAGTTTGATGTAAGTAGGCTACTTGTCTGTGTAATTCCACTATATGCAAATGGCTTGTGAAACCTTATAAAAAAATCTAAATTCGTAGACATATTTAAACTTACTTTTATAGTAGAGTAACTCGGTTACTTTTGGGGAGAAGCATGTCTTCCCCCTCTCTCCAACCCAACTTGTGTTTGTCTACTTTGAAAAAAATGGCAGTATAAAAAAATTAAAAATTATTGAAGTTGTATATTGTATAAACCAGGGACCTGAAAAAAGAACCCTTCTAAAAATTATTCAAAGCCCAATTTATTAAATCATTTACAAGACACAGAGGCACTAATCTCTTTGACATAAGGCTATATCTTAGTGCTTTAATTTCACAAAAACTAACTTTTTTTCTCTTCATCTGCTCCCTAATTACACCAGCAATGTTGTCTCCAGCTGTTGTCTGCATCACAAATGGAAGCATGTGATGATTCCCTCAGAGAAGTAGCAGCTGTTTTTGCATACAGAATAATGTTTACACACATAACAGTTGATCAGAATAATAAACAGTGTGAGACAATTAGAAATGAAAGAAGAAATGCCTCAAAGTACAAGTTCGTAACATCTGCAGGCCAGTAAATTAGAATTGGTAAGGGTATGGTTCCTACTAACAGAGGGACAGTGACCGCACTAATTATCACTAACAAACATACAGTTGTATTCAAATAATCGCACTCCAACATCACTTGGACCAGATCAACTACTGTTATAGATAGAAATTATATTTCTATGTGGCAAATAATGCTCTAGTAGGTGTAGTAAAGTAAAAGAAAACCAACAGACCCAACAGTCATGATATGCTTGCTCGCCTTCTCAGCTTCTTCTATGATCCCCGTCATAAAAGCAAACTCCTCATCTTGAGGGGTGAGCCTTTGCAGCCAGTTCATTTGCAGAGGTCCCCTCTTTGGTTTGTTGCTCTCTAGAGTCACTTTTGTAGTTTGCAATATTTAGAAGAGCAATAGAAACAGTATGTTGAGATGCTGTCACTTTCTCTGTATTGTGTGGTCCAGAATAAGTACGATGTCTTCTGCGACTTACAAGACTGAGAAAATGACTCATTTTGTCATCTACTACAACAATGAAATATTCAGGTCATTTTTTTATTTTAGGTCACTACTTCATGATGGTCTGTCATTTAAGGTCCCAATAAAATACACTGTTCTAATGTAACAAAATGCAAAAAAATTAAAAAAGTATGAATACTTTTGCAAGGCTCTTTACACTCCTACTAAAATTTGGTTCAATTTCTCTTTGCGTATTAGACCTAATCACATTCTTTTTGTAGCCATCAACAAGCTCCTGGAGTAATTCTGAATAGATGTTGGCCCACTTTGTAGAATCGGTTGGGGTTTATTTAAATTGGTTTGTTTCTGACACTGGCGCTCACCCGGCTTTTAAGCAAAATCCTGACATATTTGGGAAGGGTTGAAGTCAAGGCCTTGGGAAGGCCTTTTCCAGGAGCTTAACATTGTTCTATTTTATCCATTCTAAAACCAGTTTTGATGTAGTTCGGATCATTGTTCTGCTGAAATATCCAACTGTGTCCAATGTTGCAGCTGTCTAGCTGTTAGTTTAGGGTAAAAAATGTAGATGACATCTTCCTCCCTTATTATTACATCAACTTTATCCAATAAAATCATTACACTGCATCAAAACTCTAAAGAAAATATGTGGACTATACATGGAAATATGTGGACTATAGATAAAAGCGGCTCTGTGTCAGGAAACCAGCCATTATAAATAAACTCCATCTTCCAAGAAGACTGATGAAATAGCTAGACAGAACTGTATTGTAATTATACCAGCAGCTAGATTCTGACTGAAAACAGCATGTGCATCTTTGTAAGGGACATTTAACCAAATAATGGGAGTATTTTTGCATATTTGAAGCTTGTGTGTATGGTTATTTCAAAATGTTAATAATAAATAAGCAATTTAATAAATAAGACAAAGTATCTTTTTTAAGTTGTGTTTCATTTTTTCACACTTGTAAAAGAACTATTCAGACAGCATATAAAAGCCTAATCTTTTTGATTACACAAGAATACTCTCACTGGAACTGCATGGCAGATTGTCCAGGTAAAGGTACCTCATCTAGACCCTGTTTGTCTTCAGGAACGTCTGAAGTTGAAACTGATGCCTTAGTTCTGCTTTCTGTAGGCTGCCACTGTGGCGGGGCAGGCCCATGCACAACCACATACACCTACACCCCCAGGAACATGTTGTCTGTCACACTAGCCGTAAGAACTTAGCCCTGTAAAAATAAGGAGAATATTAACCATTGCTATCAATCACCATTGTAAAACAACATAATACATCGATTAGTTGATTAAAGCATGTTTCACACTGGGAGATTGTGTTATTTCATATTGATAAACCGAAGCTTTTACAGTTAAAATTATGACTGAAATTAGTTCAAGGGTTTAGGGTTTACTATTGTATTCATGAGTGAAGATGCCAAAAGCACAAAGGGCAATGCAGCAAAGTTCAAAGTGGAAGGGATAAAATGTTAGGTGCCTTAGAAAAACTAAGGAAACTTGGTTGCCAGAGAAAAAAAAATCAGTTATTTCATTTACAATTTAGGAAAAAGATTTGCTCCTGAAGTGAAGGCCGCTTGCCAAAAAAATCTAAATTGTGAAGCTCCTTAGTAATTTAAAATTTTTACCAACATGTTTCTTCTCACTAGAAATAACATTCATGTTTTGAGAGTGGCCTAGTTAAATCTGAGACAGAATCTGTGGAAGGACCTAAAGATTCTGGTGATAACCAAGAGGACTTCCAACCTGAAACACTTTGATTCCATTACCAAAGATAAATCGTTTAAAAACAAGTTAAAGCATGGAAAAAGCTTGCCAGGAAATAACAGAAGGGTTTGATTGGTGTAATGCCAATGACAATGTTTTTCCATTGATTAGTGAGAAAAATATGAATAATTATTGGCATGCTAGATGTATTTTTTTACTCAAAAATAATACTCTTTTAAATTGTTTGATCTTTTGAGAGATACTTTTTTCATTTCCTATCAGAAACAACCTTCTTGGAATAATAATAATAATTCCAAAATTTACAGCAAAAAATTTAATTCATAAAACTGTATCACTCAGTAAAATATAATTGCGTTTCATCCAATAAATGTCTACAATCCAAAAACATAAGAATTTAGATCTTTAGTGACTTTGTTTTAAACACACTGGTAGTCTTTTGAGCACAGCTGTATGCACTGAAGTGGAATGATAAAACTGTACAAAACATGACCCTGGATTAAGACCTATGAAACACCTAAAAAGCATCTTAGCTTCGAATCAGCATGTGAGGATAGATCTCATCGTTGCTGTCGTCTTGATTGAAAAAGAGGTTAATTTGATTTCCTTAAGATCACCAAACCCCTCCCTTAATGAAAAAAAGAGAAGAAAAACACTCAGTGAAAATTAATCATGTTGCATTTACACGGATTTTTAGACACTTGTTTAAATGAACCAATGAATCCGGCTGTTATCGTGAACAAAGACCGTGATCCTGCTATCAGACTCTTCATTCATGTCTTCTCAATGCCTGAAAGACAAAGTGGGTAGCACAACAAATTCATTTTGAGCAGTACTAAAACATGATCGGCATCTGTATAGGCGTGGGGTCTTTTTTGCCAACTTTAATTATATTCATGACAGTGCACCGCATACAAATGACCTTGGTTTATTTTTCGGTGCATTCATGGCTTGAAAAGATTGCAAGCTGGTTTGTTAAGACATACATCGTAAATCTTAAAGTCACTGTAATTATTGCTGCTTTGAATTTTTGAAGTACAATTTGCTGGTCTTATTGCTTTACAGGTATATGAAAAACCAACTAGACCCTGGCTGCTACTATAGGATGAGCACAATTTCAGGCTCTGCAAGCCTTATGTTAAATGTTAAAGTTTATAATAGGACTTCTGTCCTATTGTGAAGGTAAAGCAAAAAAAAATAAATAAATAAATAAGAATATGGAAACATGACTTATGTTTGCACCACAAGACTTATGGAACAATGTAATTTGGACATTTCAGAGAAATGTACACAGATAGCTCCACGGAAGCAAGTTGTTGCTGTTGCACCTGTATTTCCTTATACCCTGATTGTAACTTGTACACTATTTACAGAGTATAGGGGTAGTTTGATGGGACCTTCAATGCCTGTATTCTTATCCATCCACAACTATTACCACACCAGTCCTCTGCCTCGCCTCTCCACATTAGAGGAAAAAAAAAAATCAAAGAGGGTATTAGGCAGCGGGGTTATTCCCAACACTTTGCTGGAGGCTGGCGTTAATCTGTGCGTTTTGGAGAAACGAGGTTAGTTAAGCATTTTAATGGCCCTAGCCCTGTGATAATTAGGCCTGCCCTGGAGGGAGCTCCAGTTGAGCCACTTGGGCCTTGAAATGGAGCCAGGGAACTAAAGCCCTGCATGCACACAATGATCCTGAACTAATTCCCCGAGTAAATATTTTCTCCGTTCTCTCTGCAGCGTTTTTCTCTTTAAAGTTGTAAAAGGCCTGTTTCTTTTTCTCTCACTCTTACTCTTTTACCCCCCCTCCATGTGTAGATATTTTTAGCAAAAAAGCCCTTAGAGCAGTTTTCACA
>JAHHUM010003128.1:0-32485 GCA_036173005.1 Crenichthys baileyi | reverse complement strand
TTTTTTGCAACTTTTGGGAGCTACATCAGTGGGACAATTTAGTTGATAGCCATCACATTCCTTACAGCTATCAGACTAACAAAGTGGGATCTTTTATTATCTGCATCTTGGAATCCTCCCATCAGAACAGACTCCCAAGTGGCATTTCATCATGACCAGGACAATCTTATGCAAGACAGTGAAACAGCAGTCAATTTGCAGGTAATTAAACCCCAGTGATTTACAGTTGAAAAAGCAGCATATACAGTTACCAGTCAATATGGCAGCTTAACGTTTAGAATTAAAAGAGACCACCACATCAGTAGTCCAAAAAATTGGGATCTTAAACCTGTTTTAAAACTGCCATGCCACACAATGCTTGTTTTGTAGCAGGAGTATACATGCTTGTATACAGTGCCAGAAACTTTTATTGCCTTCCCAGATAAGGATTTCTTAAAACTCTTAAAATAAACTCCTTTTTTATTCTAGTAACACAATCTTAATAATAAATATTATTAATAATTATTCTATAAATAATGAAGATTTCTGCTTATAATTTGTCGTTATTTCTTCATTGGTAAAAAAAGATCCATATTAGGAAATAAATCTTTTTAACAGTTTTTGTGTTATTGACGACCTGTCAATAACACCCTGGACAGGTCGCCTGTTACTGGTGACCTGTTCAGGGTGTACCCCGCCTCCCGCCCAAAGACTGCTGGAGATAGGCACCGCGATCCACTATGGAAGAAGTGGTAGAAAATGACTGACTGACTGACATACCCATTCACAGTGTATGAATTCAATCTGCATTGTCTCTAATTTAATATTCACCAAAACAAAGAAAGATTGCTTGATTTAAGCCAGGTTAAACTAAGCAATAACCTTTTAACACATATCTTGGAATACCGAGTAAGTCTCTGTTTACCAGATTGCTCTTGAGAGTGAGACTTGTAAAGGTCAACACAGGCATATTGAAAATGGGTCCCAAACTGAATATTTCAGCCTTAACTAAGTGAATATGTACAGAAATCTCCCTCCACACTTAGAGACCATTTGTAAAAGTTTACTTCACAGTGCCTGACTCCAGAGCTGAATATTACTCTGATCTCTAGCTAATTTGTAGCTTTGACTTAAAGCTGTGATTGCTATGACAGAGGCCTTTTTAGAGGCTGCGAATTAAGACTAGATGAAAGCAGAGACACAGGACAGGAAGCTTATCATACTCTGCACTTATTAAGCTGCCTTTTAAGTAATTAAAAGGTTTTCACATCTGAGGGTTTTTTATGTTGACCCCAGCTTTCTGTCAGTATCTCTTAATACGTTGTCTTGCAAATTACTTGCAAGTAATTTGATATGCTTCAGTGAAAAGGAGCAATAAAACTGAGGTATTTTAAATATTTTGCAATGATAAAAATATATCTTTAGTAAGCTCAGGGTTTCCATGTAATTGATCGTGGCGCCTCGCCACGGCAAAATAAAAGCCGCCACACCTTGAGAATAAAGTTTTTTTTTTAAATAATCAGAGAGTTTGAAATTTAATTATCATGAAACCTTAAAATTTACTTTATTTTGAAAAACCAACACCGCCGGCTCCTTCCTGCCTGCGAAGCTGCTACAGTTGTTTGTAGAGGGAGGTGAAAGAATTCCACATCCTCCGTTCCGTTCTGACTGACGGAGCAACTCCGTTGTTATGTTAATTAATGAGAACGGTTCCACATTCTCCTGACTACTCTGAACGTCACCGCCGACTGACCCACTCTCTGTCGTTCTCCGTCAAATTACAGAACAACTCCAATTTTCTGTTCCATTCTGGTCCGTCTTGCTCCGGCCGGGTCAACCAATGTACCTCATGCACATGCTTTCTTCAGGCTCTAAGGAACTTGGACACACATTGCATTTCAATGACAGTAATGTAGTTAATCAATATAACTTTTACCTTAATGCGTAAGGAAACCCTGAAGGTAATGGTAATGTTTTTTGTTATAAAAATTATGCAGTAGTCTTATTGTCACCTGGATATGAATAAAAAATGTGAAATCAGCCAGTTACTGCATTCTGGATTACGGCTATAGAAGTAATGTGACAGAAATTAAAGATATAAACTGCTCTACAAAAGTCCAAATTTATACCCCTTGAAATCTTTCATATTTTGCCATGTTACAACTATAAACAATGCATTTAAATAGGATTTTAGGTAAAAGAACCATACAAAATAATGCAATACATAATACATAATTGTATTCATTCTCCACCGTAGTCAATACTTTGCTGAATCATCTTTCAAAGTAATTGCAATGGCCGGTCTTTTGGGCTGAACTCAAAAGGTCCAACATAGTGTTGACAGCATCTTGCTGTGTGGCCTAATACAAATGTATACTACACAAATTTTTATTTGAAAAATAAAATCATACTAATTTTTCCTTTCAGTTCACAACTAGGCAGTAGGGATGAATCTAATGCAAGTCCTTTGTATTCATCCTCATTGCATGATGCTGCCATCACAGTGTTTCATGTTTTGGACTCAAAGCATCCTTTCTAACAAATAACAGAAATGACTTCTAGCCTTATACAGTTTAGTAACTCACACAACAAGAAGGAAGATGAAAGGATTTAAAGGCTGGGATTGAAAATTGGTAGCAGCATCATACTGTGGGCCTGAACACAAAGCCTTGCAACACATTCTATATTTTTATATGATCAAAAGATGCACTACTTACATTCATATGCATTCCTGCGGCATGGTTTAACCACCACCTTTTTTTGTCTTTAAAAGACTTGCAGTTGTAAGGGTAGTGACATGTTATACTTCAAGGTATTCACTCAGGAGTGCTCTATACAATGTAATTTTGAAAATCACCTTTCAAAGCCAAAAAAATTGCCAGAAAATTATTGACTTTGTGGTTGTACCGTGACAAAATGTGAAAAAGCTCAATAATACTTGCAAAGGTTCCTGTACAATATCATCAATGTGACATATTGTAAGCCTTCAACCTCTAGGATGGATCTGGAAATGTTTGGCTCTTTGGCAGAAACCAAAAAGGTTTTCTGCAGTTGGTTTTTTATGTGAGCTTTACATATCCATCCAATCAGATAGTGTTTCAGAAAGTAAAACTTTTACTTTCTGATTATGTCCTTATCTGCATCACTTCAAGTCCAGACTCAGCTTTACAAATGCTGAGGTTTAAGGCAGATCAGCTACATGAAAAGATTCTTCTTGTATGGTAGATGGTCCTAGGCCAAACTTGACTGAAAGCTGGTTGAAACTGGCTGGCATTAGTCTGAGTCATCAGAGAGCTGTCAGCAGAGCCTGTTTGTACATCCAGCCAGAAATGAAGATGACATCCATGAAATGACATTACGATTGTGCCTCTCTCTTTTTCTTTTATTCAATAACAAGAATTTTCAGTTCCAACCTTTCACATATTTGCCTCCCTGTTGTGCAAGTTATTAAATTAAGTGGGTCTTTTTTGTACTTTTTTGTAAAGTTTTGGAACCTTCTGCCCACCTGGTCATAGAGGTTTCAAGGGAACGACTAGATGGGCGAGATAGTTGTCAATATATTTGTACGTGTTAGGCAGCAAAGTAAAGTGATAGTTCTCAGGGGAGATGGCCTTAAGCTGTTATTCTATAAATATTAATAAAGCCCATTGGTCTGCCTGGAAGGAAGCAAACTGTTTGCTCATGTCAGAGACATGAGACAGGCTTCAGTGTGACAAGTTGCTGAAAAAACGTGATGAGATAACATAGAAGTGGGAAACTGACATTTGGTGACAGGGCTCATTTCTCAAAAAGGAAATGCCATCACTGAAAACAGAAGCTTGACCTGCTGACCTTTCCTTTACAAAACTGTGACTTGGCAAACAATACATGCTGTCTGTCATGTGTTTTACTTATTTTCAGTAAACATACATTTGCATTAATATTACAAACTATAGCTATTGGGCACAATATTGTGAAAGAGCATAATTTCTTCCTATACAGTGCCTTGCAAAAGTATTCTTTCCACTCTTTTACACTTTCTCACATGACAACCACAATCTTTCATGTATTTTATTATAGATAGACCCACACAATGTTTATTACAATGCATTACTTAACTAACAGCATCATGAAGACAAAGAAACACACCACACAGGTCAGGGTTAACCTTGTAAAGAAGTCTAAAGCAGGGTTAGGTCATAAGACAATATCCCAAGCTTTGAACAACTGACAAAGCATTGTTTTTTCCATCATGTTAAATTGGGAAGAATACGGCAAAACTGCAAACCTAACAAGACATGCCCACTCGCTTAAACTATAGAGGCTTCGCAAGGAAAGTATTGACCAGAGAAGCAGGCAAGAGGTTCACATAAAGTCTGGAGGAGCTGCAGAGATTTACAGCTCAGGTGGAAGAATATGTTGACAGAACACATTTTTATTGTGCAAGCCACAAATTTGGCTGTAATCGAAGAATAGGCGAACAAAAGGGCACGGTTGAAAGAATGGCATCAAAAGCCCCATGTTTAAAGTCTGCAACAAGCCTCATAGGGGGTTCAGAAAACGTGGAGAAAGATGCTCTGGTCAGATGATATCAAACCTTTTTGCTTACATGCAAAACACTGTTTGATAAGTAACGCCGCACAATAATAATTTAACCCTTTCTCTCTCCTAGACATGGCGATTGACTGAGCTTTTACTGTAACTAATTATATGTGCTCTCTTTCAGACTCTAACCTTGAAAACTGTCTCAGAGTTTATATGTTCTTTCTTTCTAGGTGAAACGACTAAAGGAGCTACATCCATTACCATTTACTTTTCCTTCCCATAGAAAGTACTCCTGGATCAGTGCTTCTTTGTTCTCTTTGTGTCTCTGCTCTGTTCTCTCTAACCCCCAGTCGGTCGTGGCAGATGGCCGCTCACACTGAGCCTGGTTCTGCTGGAGGTTCCTTCCTGTTAAAAGGGAGTTTTTCCTCTCCACTGTCACTACATGCATGCTCAGTATGAGGGATTGCTGCAAAGTCAACGCCAGTGACTGTCCACTGTCTCTACATGCTCATCCGGGAGGAGGGAATGCTGCAAGTCACTGACTGGATGCAATATGCTTGGTTTCCTTAGACAGAAAAACTTTTTATCCAATTTGAATAAATAACTAACTCTGACTGCACTGTTCAATGGTTAGGACTAATTGGAATGTATGTACCTGAGTTTTGTGAAGTGCCTTGAGACAACATGTGTTGTGAATTGGCGCTATATAAATAAACTGAATTGAATTGAATTGAATTGAATTGAATTGAATTGAATTGAATAACATTGAACACTCACTCCCTTATAGTGAGACATGGTGGTTGCAGCATCATGTTATGGACAGGCTTTTCAGGAAAGCTGCTTGGAACTGATAGGATGATGGATGGAGTTAAAAACAGGGTAATCCTGGAAGAAAACCTTTTAGAGACTGCAAAAGGCTTAGGACTGAGACAGAGGTTCAGCTTTCAGCAGGACAAAAAAACCCACTCATACAGCCATGGTAAGGATGGAGTGACTGCAATGCCCCAGTCAAAGTACATTGCTGAAACCAACAGAGAATCTATGCAAAGACTGAAAAAAATATGTTCACAGATATTCTCCATCCAGTATAACTGAGGTCTAACTATATTGCATAATAGAATGGGTAAGACGTTTTCGACTTTAGATCCGCAAAACTGGTTAATTACAATTTAAGTGGGTTGTACAACGCTTTCACTCGGTAGCGTTGAATTTTGTTCCACCACTTTATAGTCATGCAACACTTTATGTTTGTCTATCACATAAAATCACTAAATGTTATTGTTTCTCTTTGTAATGTAACAAAATGTCAAAAAAACTTGCAGGAGTATAAATTCTTCTGCAAGACGTTATATTGACCAGATTGATGGTCCAATGAAGGGTTCATCAGTTCCATCTGTTAACTCTGTTTTGAAAACATGTTGGTTTGAGCTATAGTCTTGCTGTGGTCTTGTTTATCTCCTCTTAACTGGAAAACTAATGGAAAAAAGAAGGTAGATGAGAACAGAAGGCTTTGGCTGCTCGTGACATTGCTCTGCCAAGATGCACTTGTCGCCCGCAACAAAGACGAGGCAGCAACACGCCGCTTTGTCGTGCTAACAGATGCAGAGCCTTTTCTTTTGTTTGTCTTTCTTTCATGCAGACACAGCACAGACAGATATTGTTTGAGTACTGAGAGCAGCTAATTCAGAGCCACCATGAAACCTATTTTTATTGTCATAACAATAAATTTAACAACTATGCAAAGAAATATATTGTATGGTATTTTGTGCTGCTTGGTTTCCACCCCCTCCTTCTGGAGCACAGTTATATCAAACAGTATAAAAGCAAGAGAAAGCTGAATACCATTGTGCGAAGCCATAGTGAACCGAATGAATGTCTAAAGTACACAGCCATTCCATCTTCTCCCTTTGCGTCTTCCATCTCGATAAATGGTGTGCCAAAGTTCTTGCTGATTTTGAAAATTGTTGATGCTATTGATTTTTCTGTACTTCGGACGAGAGCCCCGTCTTCACAACAGCAGCCCAGCTCACCAGGTTTAGTCCAAAATGTTCCAGATATCAATGAGAAGCCAATTTAGGTCGTTCAGGGGAACAGAGAGTGACAGGCGGCTCCCTTGTTTGGAGTTTGGATGTTCGCCTTTCGCTTTTGTGGGTTTTTTTCTTCTAAAGGCTCCACTTTTCTTTTGAAGTGAAAAGATCTGTGTTGGGTTAACTGCTAATTCTCAACAGGTCATTTTTGCTTTTTTAAGATGCTTTACAGTATGTATCATTGAGGTAATGTATCTAAATGAGGGCTCAAGCACATTTATTATTTATTTGAAGCCTGATAAAATAAAACAATTGTCAAAAAAAATCAGATTTTTTTTTATTTATTGGTTTATTGGGGGCTGAACCGTGGCAGTGGTTAGCACTATTGCCTTGCAGCAAGAAGGTGCTGGGTTCGACTCCTGGCCGTGGATCTTTCTGCATGGAGTTTGCATGTTCAACCCATGCATTTGTTGGTTCTCTCTAGGTAGTCTGGCTTACTTTTTGAAGTAAGTAGTAACTTCATCTGAGAAATACATTTATCATAAATTAGGTTTAGTGTTACAAAGCTAAAACATTGGATCTTTGGGAATTAAACCAACCTCCAGTGACCATTGATAGAACTGCTGGTTAAATTTCTTTTACTGGATTTGTTTTTAATTCTACGTTGCAGCTAAACGTAGAAAGTTGCAGCTAAAATTGGAATCACACATGTTTGCTTGTGTCTTTTCATGTTCTGGTGCTGAAATATCACATTTTTAGAGTTATTTATACAGTCATTATTTAATCACATTTCTACAGCATAAAGACATATCTCTTAAAATGATAGTATAGTATTTTTGTCAAAGGGTCTCCAAAAAGTTTGGAAAAGTTATTCTCTAATATGTAGCATAAAAATTGCACCTGTCTATCAGTTGGTTTGTTAGTCCATCTGGCTGAAATTCATAGTAAACATTTGTGTTTTTACTGTACAAAATTGGCTAGAAAGGACTGAGTGCACTGGGATCTTGTGTACAGTCACCTTAGGTCCCCATGCCATGCAGTGACAGTTGTTAATGATGTGTAACAACCTGGTAGGACATTCCCACACCTTTGCTCTTATAAGAACATAATTTGGTTGCCCTTTTTTCAAAGATTAAACTTTACTTTTATGGACATGACTTCTATATAGTTGCCTTTATGCCCTTTTTACCCTCATTATACCCGAAGCATTTGTCTTGATAAAACCTACCAGCAGTAAGACAATTATTCCTATGTTTTAAGTGGATTAGCTTTGATGTTATAAGTGGTTTATGTAAGATTTAGGGTGAGTCTTTGCCAGTGAACGAAAAATGTTTTAGATTTTATTTTTACCACATTTCTTTTAGTCTGAGATCAGGATGCTACAATTTCAAGTTCAAAGGATCCAGATAAAAAGAAAGATGTGAAGCACATGTAGGCAGCCTGTCACTTTTAGATTTTTTTAATAATCTTTTATTCACAAAGCATTTTAGATTTCCTTATTTTACATCAGGAAAGTGGGTCTTGATGTAAGGATAATGCTTATCTGAAACGTGGCTGCTGCATATGAGGTTTATGTGAAGTTAAGGGTTTATTTAAAGGCATTAGATCTAATATAGTTTAAATAAAAATCAATGACTAAGGTAGACCAGTGTAATTAAATAATAAAATCTACCAGCTCGGGTCTTTTCTTTTACCTCTATGTGAATTACAAATAAAGAGAAAGACTCTTGACAGTTAAAAACACAGCAGGTTGAGCTGTGAAATTTAAGAGCTCAGGGAATATTAACCTTGAAAAGTTGTCCAGGCAAGCAGCCCAGGAATACATTCATACATGACTCCTAGTGTTCCATTTAAGTATACCAGTAATGCCATTTGAGTTGAAGAGAAAGGATCATATGTCTGGATTAGAAACACAGTGTTTTATTTTCGCATATATACTCTGCTGTAATATGTCAGGATGGAGATAGAGCTGTTTTGTTTTCATAGTGTTAACTGTGAATCCGTATACCCTGGTCATAAAGCATGCAGCAAGTGAGTGCAGCTGTGGTCTCATTAAAAATGTAGCTATAGAGCACCTTCTTCTCCTTCTGCTGAAAGTTCTTGTGGATCCTTTAATGGCAGATATTCATGAAGCCAAGCTGCTGAATTGTGTCCAATATAGAGCGACCACTTAAAGACTCTGCAGCTTTTTATTATCCCCACAAAAAGGCTCATGACAGTGAGTCTGATTACTTTGGTGATGTCATGGAAATCAGGTTTCAACTCAACAACTCTGTGCTTTCTGATGGTACCGGGATTGAGCGCTTTTATTTTGAAGCTTTATGACAACTCAAGAGCGAAATGTAGAAGATGAGAAAAAAGTGCTGCCAGTGCTTCTCTGTGAATTTATTATGATGTGCACGCATCCCATCTTAACTTGGCTCCTTCGCAAACATGGACTGTTTTGATGTGCATGTGTGTGGAAGCTCCTGTAGGATTTTGTGAAGATATACATTTTAGTATTGCAGTGAAGAACCCACTTTGTTTCCAGCACGCATATATAAATATCACAGCTGCATGTAATCAGCCATGATTCACTTGTTGCCATGTTTTATTGTGGGTTGTACACGTTTGCAGACCATCACCTCCGAATATGCTGGACATGTTTTTGTATAAAACATTTGAGTAATGCAGCTGAAATTAACTCTTATAAAATTATGTTGTGATAACCATGAGTTAAAAGGACATGGCATAAAACCCATATATGGAGGCCTAGTCCTTGATGCAGCTGTTCCGGGTTTGAGTCCTGACCCCGGAGACCGTGTCTTTTTAATAAGTGATGGGAATTTTTGCTAAGCAGTGAGGGAACATTGTAGCAGCCTACTATCAGCCACCTTACCTGCAGTGCACAGCAATATGTGGGGAAGGGGCAGTGCTGCATTACTTTATCCTTTATATGGCTTGAGAAAACTTCACTCAAGCTCTTTCCAAGGCACCTCATTAAAAGGACTTTAAGCCATAGGATTGGTCAGTCATTTTCTACCGCTTATTCCATAGTGGGTCGCGGGGGAGCTGGTGCCTATCTCCAGCAGTCTGTGGGCGAGAGGTGGGGTACACCCCGGACAGGCCGCCAGTCCATCGCAGGGCAACACACAAACACCTAAGGGCAATTAACCTAACAGGCAGAAAGACCACTGGCCAGGAATCGAACCCAGGACCTTCTTGCTGCAAGGCAACAGTGCTACCAACTGCTCCACTGTGTAGCCACATAAATTGCATTTCTTGTTTAGTAAAGCTCAGAGAAGCTCTGAGAAGCTCTAGGCAATATATGTTGGTTATTTTAACCCCTATCGCTTCAAACTCACAGTGTTGAGTTTCTGAGTTTTGTATCATTATCAGTTTCTGTGTTTGTGCAAAATAAATGCTAAGTTTTCTTTGATGCTGACTATTTAGAGAAATAACAACCTGTCGACTGTAAATCTCTGGTGCTTTTGTTTGTGTATTAGCAGGGAAGTATATTTGTGGAATAGACTTAAAATAAGTGATGAAGAAAACAGAGAAAGGGCATCTTCTATGCTTCTTCTACTTTACACCTCACTGGCTTGAGTTGGACATGACAGAGGGCTCGAAGGGGAGCCGATTTAAGAAGACCTCAGTCTTTTTATTTAAACTGTTTCATTTTTTAATCTATGTTTAGGCAAATCTATTGTTCGCCCAAACATATCCAAACATATTTTATAAAGGCCAGCCAATTTTGTTGCGATCCTACCAGCATGGCAAAATCAACATTTCCATGTGTATTATTGAAAAACAGAAAGCACAGTAAGGACTATTGATAATTTAGCTGAAAGTTTAAAGAATGTAACAATGGTGATACCCAGCAGCATGTTTGAATATCTGATAAAAAGTCTGAAGGAACCTGTCGTACTGATTTAAGTTACATACGTAGTTTGAAGCATGATTAAAATGCTAATATTTGCAGTTTCTCCATTAAATTGGTCCTTACTATTTTAACAATTTCATTTGTTAAAGCAAAGACATACAGGTATACATATGTAGTTGCTTTTACCTGAATAACTTTTCAGAAAAAATAATGCATCGTGTTAATGATTCCGTAAAGAGTACCAACAGTTTTGTCTGTGTTTGTAGTAAATGTATTGAGTTTTTTAAAAATATGTGTCTGCTTACATGACAATGTTCCCTCTGGGTTGTATTCAATGCACTTTAAAGACTTTATATTTCAAAAGCTTTTCTTCTGAACATATTTGTATCTCTTCTCCCTTTTAATTATTTTCCTTTCAATTTTAGGGGGGGGGGGTGTCATAAACTTACTTAAAACTGTGCGACATTTTGCAGGTTATGACTTCATCAATAACAGCAGTTGTAGCCGGTTGATGTCCTGTGTCAACAAAGCTTTTCAACAGTGAAATTTAAGATGTTTTCACACATGTTCTGCAGCCTTCTGTTAGTTTCTATACAGTACATTTACTGTACGCCTTCATGCACTATACCTTCCACTCTTGTTGATATTATAAATAGAAGTATGAAACTGTAGAGAGGAGCACAGAGAAGGTTATTATTTTTGAATAAGTGGGAAACTTCTCCCCAACAGAATTATCAGTGTGGTGAGAGAGTCAAGGAGTCATGCACTATGTGGATAAAAAAATAACTTTGAAATCCTTAAACTTCTGTGTAAATAAATCTAACATACCCCTTTAACCCTTTCGGTTTTTTACATTAAAAACACAAACCTCAGTATATTTTATTGGGATTTTATGGATAAATTACTAAAAACATTAGTTTAAAGAAAAATCAGAGATTTGTATGATTCACCCCCCTGCATTAATAACTTTCAGACCTACCTTTTGCCACAATTACAGCTGCTAGTCTTTTGGGATATGTTGTACCAGCTGTGCTCAGCTAGAGACAAAAATGTCTGCCCATTCTTCAACATCATTGATAGTGCCTGTGAAAAGTAATTTTCTCTCACAGATTCCTAATTTGATTTAGGTCAGGGATTGACTAGTACTTGGAAACATTTTGTAGCTCTGGTTGCATGTTTAGTGTCATTGTCAGGTCTCAAGTCTTTTGCAGCTTCTAACAGTTTTTCTTCCATGAGTGCCCTTTATTCAGCTCTGACAATCTTCTAGGAAAGGGTGCCCACTGCATGATGCGGCCACCAACATATTTCACAGTGGCAATGGTATGTTCAGGGTGATGAGCAGTGTTAGCCTAAGACGAGTCAGTAAATTACACACAAATAGACTTTATTTACCAGTTAGGTCACTTCTGAGGCAGTTGGTTGGACTGTATTTCATTTAGGGGTTTTAGAATAATTTGAAAACAAAGCAAAAAGAAAAACAATAATTTTCTTTATCTCCACTTTCAAACATTAATTTCTGTTGGCCACATCACATACAATCCTAATGAAAAGCATTGTAATTGGTGGTTTAAATATGAATAATGAGAATTTCATGGTGTATGAATTTTGCCTTTCTCATTCAATGGTTTTCTTTATGTTAATGACTATTTACATTGTACATAGATTCTCACTGTAGGCATCAAAACTGTAAATCAACACATATGCAATTATGTAGCAAACAAAAAATTGTGAAATAACTTTAAATTATATTAAAGTTAATTAATTATATTTTTGATTCCTGAAAAAATTGCCGCCCTTTGCTGACTGAAATATTAACCTTTGGCCGTCTCTCAATGAACCTGTGGGAAGTTCTTTCTTGACTCTTTGGAAAACCTTCCATTTCAGATGACCACCTCATGAAGCTCATGGAGAGAATACCAAGAGATCAAAGAAGCCATCAAAGCAAAGGGTGGCTATTTTGAAAAATCTAAAATCTAAATGTTTATGTTTAGAGCTATTTCACACTTTTTATTTACTATATATTCCCATGTGTGTTCATTTATTGCTTTTTTGCCTTTGGTGAGAATCAACCATTTAAATAGTCATGAAAATAAAGAGACCCATTAAATGAGAAAGTGTATCTTAAACTTTTGACTGGTAGTGTAAATAAGAGTGTGTTTGCATTTGCAGGCTTAACCATTCAGACATTTAGCTTGATTAATATAAGAGTTTCTGACAATAAGTGTTCAAACTTTATTATCATACTGGTAACGCTTTGATAATCTGGCTTTTTGAAAGAAAATAAAAAAAAGCTGTGCCTGCAGCTGAGCAAAAACAGTTTGACAGTCCTGTTTATGGCCATGTGACATTTTTTAAACAATAATGCAATGCATTCTTTCGCATACTTCTAATTTCACAGCCAACTTGCTCTAGCACTCTTGCTCTTGCACTAGCTCAAGCATTTGCTGTCATTGTAATTTGTCGTCCACATGGGGTGTTCAATAAGTAATGGGGTTGCCTCAGCACACATGCATTAACGCTGCAGATCAGCGGAGCTGCTCAGTGCACTCCAAACCATGTGACTCTCCCAACTGTCCTTACAGCTTTTTCCAGCTGGAAGCACCTGCAAAACAGTAAGATGTGATTTGATCACACTCATTTGTTTAGAAGAAATAGCTCCTAAAAACATTGATAGTTCAGGTGTTGGGGTTGTGGAAGTATCTTAGCTTTAAAGGTGACTGGTCTGTTCATAAAATACATTTCAAATCTTACATTCTTTACAATTGTAAACAGTTTATGCAGGTGTTGGGTAAATGTTTATCATTTATAACTTAAAGTAAGAAAGTAACAAAACTTATACTTCAGTTTGTTTTCACACTTTTTCTTTTAATCTTTGAGTATAAAGAGTAAAAACTGTAATCAGGAGAAACAAAGCTCTGGCAAATCTTTGTCTCTCTCCCTTTGCCCACTGTGCCACCCACACATTGCCTTGTGCCTCTACTGCTCGGCTTCTCTTTGTTCGATGCATTGTTGTGTAAAATGACAACATGGTGGAAAGGTTTTTCTTCCATTCTGGCCTTTTTCTATGGCAAGGTAAATTTTCATTCCTTCATTGCAGTTTTCTCTTGAAAAACAATCATATACACACACACACATCACATAAGGGCACCTTGTTAGGAGCTTTTGAACAGCAGAAAAATCTTGTCACTTTGTCCCTACAGCGTGGTAGTGGATCTTTCTCTTAACAAAATTATGTTGATTAGAGCAACCAATGAAGGATACGTAGATTCCTGACGGTTATTTTGTTTGTATGAGGTTCTTGTCAAGGGTATATTGATTTTTATGTTAAACCTAGGCTTTGCCCACAGAAAAAGATTTTTAGGTTGTCATTTATAAAACAAGAAAAGTTTGTGGCCTCAGAAAACCCTGAACGTACTGCAGTAACTATGACAGGTATGAAGCATGAGCCATTGAAAAAGGTGCCATCTACCAAAGGACATGTAGTTCCAACCATGGGTCCATTCGTACCCACCAGGAGGACATTTTGTACTCGTTTGACAACAAAGTATTTAAAGTACTTTTCTAATATTTCACTCGTAGTTTTCTGTTGTGGTTTTAATATGCCACCAAATAGTTTCTACCACCAGGGGCCATGTGAGGGACCGAGCCGGTCAAGCATGAGGACACATTAATAATTTCCAAAGAACATGGGTTTTATTTCCCCAAAATAACAAAATTCAAATAACAGTTACAAGGCCCTTAAAGAGGTCCAATGAAAAGAAATAAAGACAAAAAAAAATCTGGTTAACATAAAAAACCTCAAACTAACTGCTAAAAAAAAAAACTGACCTCCCCACAAAAACAAAGGGGACCTAAATTGGCTGATCAGACCAGTCTGACACACTGAAAGAGGGAAAAAAAAACATATACAGAAATTTAACTAAAAAAAATAACTAAACACAGTTAGCTTAAAATTAACTTGAATTATAACTAAACAAAATAAGCAATCACAAAAGCAAAAAAATTTTGCAAAATTAGAATAAAGACTCCATGGTCTTCCCATGGTGGAACTCCAGATGGTATCACCCAATCATCAACCTGGGATTGGAGTGTGCCAGCAGAGTCCATTGCTTCAGTTCAAGGTACTCCCCCAAAACGAAAAGAAAGCACAAAAAATGTTTAATTATTTGACAAAAATTAAATATACAAAAGTTAACCAAAATGTGCGTGCTACAATTACAACTAATGTACAGGGGTTGGACAATGAAACTGAAACACCTGTCATTTTTAGTGGGGAGGTTTCATGGCTAAATTGGACCAGCCTGGTAGCCAGTCTTCATTGATTGCACATTGCACCATGGAGAAAGGAGTGAAGGTTCAATTAGCAGGGTAAGAGCACAGTTTTGCTCAAAAATTGAAATGCACACAAATTAATGGGTGACATACCAGAGGTTTAAAAGGGACAAATTGTTGGTGCGCATCTTGTTGCCCTGTGACCAAGACAGCAAGTCTTTGTGATGTATCAAGAGCCACGGTATCCTTGTTGGCGCATCTGTGACCAAGACAGCAAGTCTTTGTGATGTATCAAGAGCCGTATCCAGGGTAATGTCCAAAAACCCCCCAAGAAGAGCGAACCACATCCACAGGATTAACTGTGGACGCAAAAGGAAGCTGTCTGAAAGGGGGTTCGGGGGCTAACCTGGATTGTATCCAAAAAAAATAAAACCATGGCTGCCCAAAACACGGCAGAATTAATGTGCACCCAACTCTCCTGTTTCTACCAGAAAGTCCGTCGGGAGCTCCACAGGGGCAATATACACGGCGGGGCTGCTATAGCCAAACATTTTGGCACTCATGCCCTGCCAAAATCGTTTTTTAATGGTGCAAGGAGCGCAAATCTTGGGCTGTGGACAATGTGAAACATGTATTTTTCTCTGATGAGTCCACCTTTACTGTTTTCCCCCCATCCGGGGGTTTTCATTGGAGAAGCCCCAACGAAGCGTACCCCCTGACTGTTTTCATGCCAGAGTGAAGCATGGGGGTGGATCAGTGGGGGTTTGGGCTGCCATATCATGGCATTCCCTTTGCTCAATACTTGTGCTAGATGGGCCGTCACTGCCAAGGGCACGAACCATTTTTGAGGACCACGGCCCTCCAATTTAAACATTGTATCCTGAAGGCGGGCCGTGTATCAGGATGACAATGCACCAACACACAGCAAGACTGGTGAAAAGATTGGTTTGAAAACGGGAAGTGAAGTTGAACATCTCCTATGGCCTGCACAGTCACCAGATCTTTTTTGAGCCACTTTGGGGGTTTTTTGGGAGGAGCGAGTGGGAAACGTTTCCCCCCAGTATCACGTAGTGACCTGGCCACTATCCTGCAAGAAAAGGGCTTAAATCCCTCTGACCACTGTGCAGGACTTGTGTATGTCATTCCCAAGACAAATTGACGCTGTATTAGCCGCAAAAGGAGGCCCTACACCATACTAATAAATTATTGTGGTCTAAAACCAGGTGTTTCAGTTTCATTGTCCAACCCCTGTATTTCAATATTGTCAAATGAAAATATAAACAGAAACCCATGTATTTATGCTGCAGTGAATGTGTATATGAAAACTCAAAATGAAAAAGTGTTTGTGTGTGGAGTTACCGACTGTGTGGCTGTAGGTGTGGTCATCACAGGCCATTTAGTTACTTTGATTTCATCACGCTCTGTCAAAAGGCTCCCAACTGGGATCAGAAACAAAATAAGGAGCTTTAGAGTATAATCCAAAGTTTTGAAATAATATACGATTGAATTAAATTGCATGTTAGAATTTACATTTTATGACCATTTATCTCCATAATTTATGAAAATGTCTAAGACAAAAACTAAACTAAGCTAAGCTAAACTACATCTACTTATAAATGCAATAGTTTAAAGTTTTGGGCACAAAATGGAAGTAGGAAGGGACACAATAGTACCGGGGATGAAATCGAAGGTACGAATTGATGCTTGTTGTTACTTTGGATGTGCTTAAGGTTGAGGTTTAGCATAGAAGAAAGGTAATCATTGTCTTTCTAAAGTCATGTATTGATTTTCCAAATCCAAAAATGGGTGTTTCAGGATCTCCTTGCCCTCTTGAACCTGCTTCTCAAAGATTTTTGAGGCTCTTAAAATTCTGTTTCCACCTGTGATCAAGGCTGAAACAATAAGAAAATTTTAAATGCTGTCTGTCACTCTGACACTTTCTTTTCTACCAAGTCCCCAAAAGTCTGCCTGCTAAAATATGTTAAAGTCGTGGAAGCTTGTTCAGGGCTTTTGTAGCACAGCGTTTTCAGTCACTAAAAATACTCATACACATTGATATAACACAGTGTCAACCTTAAAGCACTTACCTTCATATCTGGGTGTCATGATGTTAGGTTACACTTACTTTATCAGATGACATCATATAGTGACACCAACTCGATGGAACTTTGTAAAAGAGACTTCACTTTCTACCACCTTAATACTGTCGTGTTTTAATATTGCAAAATCTCAGTACAATTTGGCTCCTATTATTCACATAATAGCCTTCTCAGGTGGATTGCACCTTAAGATTGATTTTTATATTATCGAAATTATTGCTGTGATAGCTTAATACATGTTTAATTTTGAATTTCAACCTAATGTTTACAACCTTAGTGCAAAGTAGCAGATTACAACAGCATCCTGCTAAATAAAACAACAAATTCTGCTTTCAAGGGCTGGAGTCGTGGGTGAGTCATAAAACCCCCAGGAGTATGGTGTACGTTTCCCATCTTGTAACTTTTTTTGTGGTGATTCTGTTTTGCACTTTTATTTTTAATCTAAGTTCATATTGGTTCAAACATCAAAACCGTGGTTACACTCAGGACAGCATCCTGATTCTGGTCCAGTAGAAAACCCACCATTTGTCAGACCTAAATACCGGTTAGAAGGCGTATTTTTTCTACACTGAAAGTAAGCCACAGCCTTATAGCTTCTATCTTAGACGTCAAATAATGAAGTCTACCAGACTGCCATATGTGCTGCGGAAAATAAGTGAAATGGGTAACCTGTGACACAAGGAGTCCTGTCTAAACATCTATGCAAGGAGTTGAGGTTGAAGGAAACCAGGGATTTTGATAAATTTATGCAAGTTGTGCTAATATGGTTTTTATTTTGTAATAAATGAATAAGTGAATACATATTCTATTTTAGGTGGAAGATGATCTTCTGCTTTATCAACCAAAGGAAGGTATATAATATATTTTCAGTATACATGTTTACGACGTATACTTAAACAAATGGGGAGCAGATGGAGCTAAATGTAATCTTCCCTTTTAAGATGTGTTGTTCGCAAACATATACAGAAGCTGTATTGCAGAAATAAGTGCTGGAGGGAAAAGGGTGTGAGGCAGGAGGAGGTTTTAAAACTGCGCTCATCACAGGCTGTAATCACACTGGTATCAATAAAGCCATTAGTTACAGCATTGTTCTTTTTAAAAAACTTCCAGTATTCCCAACCAACCTCCTTTCAGCCGTGCACATCATTTGGGCACATCTTTAATGTGCCCAAATGTCTTTGCATGAATTGCTGAATTCAAGCAGAAACAGAGGGAGCTTATGAGATTTAGATCATGGCTGGAAAGATCTGCCGTTGTGCTGAGTTTAAACAAAATCAGGGTAAAGGAAACTGCAGTACTTTAGTACTCAGCTGGACTCATAGAGGTGATTATTTATTGTTGTCAGCTGACAGGCTCATAAGTCTTGTTTTAGTGATTTATTTTTATTTGTTAACATCAGTTCAAGGACTTGCTGTTTGTTGGGGGAACAGGGGTATCCTATTTTTATTAAAGAAACAAAACACAGAGTAAAAAATGCCATTGAAAACATTAACTCACTATCAATCATGACAGTCTTAGTCGTAGTGCTTTCCATTTTTTACACTTCTTTTTTATTCTTTAATTTATTTCCCCAAAACTTCATTAATTAGGGAGCATTCAAATTACAGACAAAACATTTACTTGATTAAAACCATTTATAAATTGTTCCAAATTGTAAACAAAAAGCTATAGAAGTTTAATTAAAATAAGTTAAGGGAACAAAAGAGCCCAGAGAGAAAAAAAAAAAAAGTTTTATATAGTGACCTGGCCTGGTTCTGTCATCATTACCAGGTCTGATGTTTTTCTCACCGGGCTGGCTACTTTATTAGGAAGAAGCTCTTATAAGGAAGCAACCTTAATCTGCCCTGTTTCAAACTAAATAGTTACCCTCATGAAAACGGTTACATTTACATGAAAACGTATTTTTTTTAAATTATAGGACGAAAAATTTTTCTTGAATGAAAAAAATCGTATTGACTTTTAACCCAAAGGCCAAAAAATTTTAAAACTATTTTTGATTTTATCATGGTTTTTAACTAGTTTTTTTTTAGATGGGATGGGAATAGATAGATAGATAGATAGATAGATAGATAGAGAGATAGAGAGATAGATAGATAGATATGTCAAAAATTGTAATTGCTTTAATTCATAGCAAAGTATGAACGTTTTTAATACCAGAGCCCCGATCAGAATCAGAATTTGTAAAGCTTTGACCCCCGATACAATTTAGCTGATTCTGATTTCTCTTTAAGATATGTCATATGAGAGGAACAGCTTTGATAATGTTTTTTCTAGCCTGTAGGCGTTCATTATATATCTGCTCTTAAACAGACATGAATAAAAATAGCAGTTGTTTTGTGTTCATTCTAGAGAATATTTAAGATTTTCAAAAGGCTGCAAACATCTCCAAACCCAGCATGTTCCATGACAATTTAGTCAAAACGATAAAACAGAGCAACTTTGCTTTAATATGTTCAGCCTTCCTGTTATCTGCTTTCTGCTGAGAAGTCCTGCTCTCTACTTTTTAACAGCGCTTGGTTTTCAACCTTTCAGTTGTATATGTTTAATGTATATTTTTGTCATCTTATTGCACTTAATGTTTTATTATTTGTAAATTAGTACCACATGGAGATGGTGTCTGGTTGCAGGCAGGCTTCAAGGTTTAAATTCTGAACTGAAATTTGAATCCAAGTCAGTTGGTTTGGTTACTTTTAAGGAAACGGGAGAATAGCAAAAAAGAGCCGAAACTTGGACAGGACCCAGAACTTATATTAAGGGAATTCTCCACAGTGGTGTCGGCACTCAGATCTTAATACAACATAGAAACCACAGTGCATGACTGAAAAGACTTTCAGAAATGAATGATTAATCTGTGTGTTTTTTCTTATTTTCTGAGGAATTGGCAGTGAGAGGTATTGATAAGCATCATCGGCATTTAAATGACAGAACAAACGTGTTTCTGTGTGTTTCGCTGAGACACTGGGAGGTGGGCAGATCTTAGGGAATCCCCCCTGCTGTCAAGGACTAAGACTCACCATCCAGTGAGGATTTGAAGGAAACCCCAGCTTGTCTCTGAACTTGTTAAACACATAGATGGTGTTAACATGCTTTGCTCCATGGCACAGCCCCCACCCCCTGCCTACACATCCACACACCCCTCCTCCAACCCTATATCCAAACACTCCCCCTTTCAAAGTTGAGTAAACCTGCTGTGAAGCAAGCGGAGGAAGCTTAGTCCTGATTTCAATGCGGTGGAGGAGCCAGAGGGCCCAGGGGACACTCAGGTTACCAACATTGAAACCTGCAGTATTAGCAGGGCACGGGGAAATAACAACCTGCCATCTGGAACCTATGTTAAAGCCATCCTAGCCTTGCAGCATTCAATCACACTGACCTCAATTAAGTGTTATTTGTTTAGTATTTACATTCTCTTCTCCCACTGCCTGCAGAGCTTTCTGTTCCTTGTTGTAACGGATGCCTTTAACGTGCTGTGTCAGATCCTGAGTGATAGGGTTTAGATTTTGTTAGAGGGTCTCCTATCTCTTATGAGGTTTTTATTAAACCTAAAGCAATTGTACATTTGAAGAGGTTTGAGGAAGCAAGCACTTTCAGTGCTGTGCATAAAGACTGTCTTTGTGTTTGAAAGACATTGCATAGGTTGGTAGATTAAAATTTGATTTTTTTTTCTTTTTCCCCATGACTCAACATTGCTTTTCTTGACCCCACTTAAACGGGAGAGAATGACTGCACTTAAGTCGGTAGTCTTTTTGAACCTTGATGCGCCACACTTTCTTTAAAGAAGAATGTTATTCTACTGTCTCTCATCTGTGCCATGTGGAAGTTTTTAGGAAAAGCACATACTCAAAAACACTAGTAAGATATGTAGTATTGGATGTAGATTCTTTAGATAAGTTCACTGGTACCCTGCAAAGCTTTCTTTAACATTTTTACTGTTAATTTAGTGCTACATTTGCTTGGAATAATTTTAGCTTTGCAAGAAGTAGGCATAGACAAGTCAGAGATTTCTTAGCTAATTACTGATCACCGATTTTTAAAATTCCTCTTTAATAAAATGTTTATTGTAAAATAAAACAAGGATTTTCCAAGACTTTCCCAAAGTTACAGAGCTGTTTTTCTCTGCATCACTGAAAATCTACAAATACAGCCAAATCCTTCTGGTTGTGGGACTACAAAAAAAACACAATTGAAAACAATTAAAGAATATTGCATTTACCTCTTTACAATCAATATTTTAGTTCTATCACTTCCACTTTTTTCGCACAGTTCAAAATACATCACAATACATAATTATTTATCTAAATGATCCCGGCCTGGGCTCTTTGGAGTGGATGTTCTCCTTGTGCATGTACTGAAGCCTAAAGCAGCCATTCTGTCATTGATCACTAAGCATTTAAACGTCAGTCTGTATGTGTACAATCCCTGTAGAGTATAAGGGGTATTAAATTAACTGTGAGATTGCCAAAGGATTGTCAATTATCTAGAAATAGCCAAGTTATACTTTCGCCCAGCAGCTGTTTCGAGGCAAGTCGGCAGCGAGGAACTACCCTTTGGCCTTTGAAAATTTGCCTGAATCCAACAAAAGGTAGCATAATACGAATAGAAGGAGTGCATTCCTAAAACTAGTTTAACTTCAAAGTTTGTCCGCATTAGTGTTCCTTTTTAGCGATCTATCAAAGCTTATCAAACATTGTGCATTAATTGGTTCTGATATGTTTACATTCAACCTTGCATATGCTTGTAAAATTGATCTTGCTTTTAGAGTTTGACTTGCTGCTCTCTGGTTTTTAGTTTTTGACGGGCCCATTGATGATTTGGGCTGGTCAAGCATAATATCAGCCAATTTCAGTCAATAGCCGATTTCTCAATGCATCTCTAAAAAACAAGATTCAAGGTTTTCACTTTTATTTCAGAATATATACTGGTATACATCAATAATCATTGAACTTTTCTTTCTTGTGAATAATTCTCTTCTAATCTTGGCCAACAAGTCTGGACTGTAATTATTTTTACATTCTGTCTGATGGTCAGTACATTTAAGCCCATCTAGATACAATGGGACAATCGATTTTCATAACCATGTACCCTTATAGTTACTGCACTTTCAGAAAAAAAGTCAATTTTTATAGCAGTTCATTACCTTTTTAACTATCTAAAATCTAGATATGGTCTGACCAGCACCAGTGGTTTGATTCCCATCAGGTTTTGTTGAGGTTGCCAGCATTTAAAACTAGTATGCCCACAGGGATGCTTCTGTACAGCTAATTCTTTAATAATGCAAGTCTGTTTACTCTCATGAATTGCGTTACTTCGATGCAATGTTACAGATTAAAGAGGAATAAAACTTAAACCTAAAGCGGTTACAAAATAAGGTTGTGAAAGGACTTCTATCCTCTTTAAATGTCTCTTAAACATATGACAAATCAAACCAAAACTTTCAACCACTGCGTTGCTTATCTTATGTACCTGCTATGGTGTCACATAACCCTGCTTCCATGTGTGTGTTAAATTCGTAGGTTCAGCTGCTGCACTTAGTCCTACATTTTTTTTATTCCTTTACAAAATTCCTATCTGCACCTTCGTTAATTAATTGATGAGTCTGTTGACAAGTGTGGCGGCGACGGGACGGCGTGGCTCTGAGAGGGGTGTGCATGCAGCAACAGAAGACAGAAGAGCAACATGAGACTTTGCATTGCTGTTTCCGTTTACGAATAATGACCCCTCTATTCATCAAGTGCCCCCACAGCTGAAAGATGTAAGAGGTGTAGATTATACACCTTGTACTAAAAGAGAGAGACATTTCATTATATTTCACAATGAAACGTTCCGTTTAGCTTGGAAAGAAACTTTCTGAATTCTAACAAATATTGCAGTGCAAAAGTATTTATAAACATTAAAACGTTCCATCTTTTGTCTTGTCTTGGTGTCTTGAGGGGCATTTTATGTCACAGACTAACAAAAGGTAGTTCATAATTGTAAAATGGAAAGAAAGGGACAGTTTTTAAAATAATTTTGTTTGTTTAACAAATAAAAATCTAAAAAGTGACTACCTAAAATGTGATTTTATTTAGTGGTTATCAAAATAAAAAGGACATACTACAATTCAAACTTTACCTTGGGCAGTAAAATCTGGCCTTTATAGAAGAGGAGTAAGGTAAAAGTCATGAGCAATCCCACCTACACTTTGCCACAAGCCACAAGGACACAGGAAACACGTGGCTGTATCATTCTGTGGGATTCAAGTGTTAGAGTGGACCAGAAGATGGAAAGATGGATGGCTCTTAACACATGGTAGTAATGTGAACACAACATCTTAGAAGCTACCAAAGACTGTTTCAGTTTCAGTTTCAGTTTATTTTATTTATATAGCGCCAATTCACAACACATGTCGTCTCAAGGCACTTCACAAAAGTCCGGTACATACATTCCAATTAATCTTAACCATTGAATAGTGCAGTCAGATTCTGTTATTTATTGAAATTGGATAAAAAGTTTTTCTAAGGAAACCCAGCAGATTGCATCCAGTCAGTGACTTGCAGCATTCACTCCTCCTGGATGAACATGTAGAGACAGTGGACAGTCACTGGCGTTGACTTTGCAGCAATCCCTCATACTGAGCATGCATGTAGCGACAGTGGAGAGGAAAAACTCCCTTTTAACAGGAAGAAACCTCCAGCAGAACCAGGCTCAGTGTGAGCGGCCATCTGCCACGACCGACTGGGGGTTAGAGAGAACAGAGCAGAGACACAAAGAGAACAAAGAAGCACTGATCCAGGAGTACTGGTGTATAGGTTCACCTTCAAGCTGGATAATGACCCTAGTATACAGCCAGACCTACAGTGGAGTGATTTAGGTATAAACATATAGTCCAGACCTGCCCAGATAGTTATAAGGATCTGTAAAAATGAAAGTTCAGATATGCTCTCTTACCGGTCTAGCAAAGCTAGAGCTATTTTGCAGTGGATTTCATTTAGGGTGTGTCAAAGTATTTTTAGGCGTGGTAGGAGTATATTTGACTAAAATATCGAGAAATTTTGCAAACAAGTATAGGCAAAATGCCATTCTATAAATGTGCAAGGTTTTTTGCAAAATATTTGAGAAGACTGGAAAAAGTGGTTCTACAGAGTATTAAAATCTGAGGTAACAGACTAAAACAAAGGATGATTAATCGCCTCCATATTGCACGGAAAATGGTATAAAGTACTCTGTTTCTTTGCAACTACTTCCAGCAATATGCATAATATTTAATCATTCAAATTTTCCGGTTTTATGTTTTTAAGGTTTAATTTTTTCTCCCTCATGAAATTGCAATGGGGGTCCAGAGGTTTCCTTTTGTTCCCTTATGCAGGCAAAACAGGGCAAAATTGGGAAAATGGAAAGATAAAGACTGTTAGGATGAATGAAATAGCCTTTTAAAAGCCATGCTGACAAACTGGTGGGGAAATTGGTAAAAGCTTTAACACTTAAAATAGTTGGCATTGTTATTCTTATATTGCATTTTTAACAGCGATTTAATTTCATTTTTTTATTCATTCCTTCACGACGGGTTAAACATTTTCATTTCTATCACCTGTACCACAGTATTAACATTTGACCAGACATCTAGAAAGATTAAAAAGCATGTAAACTTTCAATAAATCTGTAGTAGCCTTCTGTAATAAGTGAGCATTGGTCTGAAGTTTTGGTTTGCTGCGTACCACACTATCAGCATGTCACAGCACTAGTTGCTTTCTAAAGACATCAGACAGACTGGGACTTTGAAACCTCTGTTAAATGTCTCCCAGCATCAGTGGCAGGCATTGATAGGACAGGATGGGCATGAAGACACATGTCAGAGCCCTTTCCAAACAGGTGATAAAGAATGTGTTGGGGCTGTTTCATGTTTTTTGATTAGTTTGGAGTGTAAAGTATCAAAACTGAGAATTGTTTTTTTTTTTTTTTACTGTGTCCTGTCTGGCATAGTAGCGCTCAGAATTGTTGTCTGAGTGCCAAGAAGAAGCCCAACAGAGTTACTTTCACAAGTGGAGCATTACAGCTAACGCAGCAATTACAGCTAACACTGTAATCCTCTGCTTGATATTTATAAAAGCAACTTTATTAGAAACTGCTTTGGGATTATTTCAGTTGTTACGGACACGGCGACAGAAACGAAAAGGAAAAATAAGAAGCACGATAAAGAGAGAAGTGGGGCAAAAAGGAAAAAGGGAGAGAAGGAGAAAAGAATGGAGGAGAGAAAGAAGGATGAAGAGATTATACCCTACTTGCTTCTACACCTGCAGAAACATACATTATAGCTTTTTTAATGTTTTTTGCGGGACTATGGCTTTTATTTTATAATTTTTTGATAGTAAGCAGACAGGAAATGGTGGAAAGAGTGGGGGAAGGGAAAAGGTCACCGTGGCCAGGGTTTGATCCCGCGACAATCTACGTCGAGGACATGGGTCACACGCTTAAACCCCTACACCACCAGCACCGCGCCCACCTAATTAACCGAAAATTGCACGGTACTTATGAATGCATAATTAGTGGTAATTAGTGGTAAATGCGGCTCAATATAGAACATTTGTGTATCTGTTAACACCTGAATCTAAAGTGTGAGTGTGAGCGCGCGTGTGAGCGCGCTTGTGTATACAAGGTTTCTCCATAAAAAATATGCAGTAGCGAGTTTGAGGAGCCACAGACCTGCCCCCCTGGACCTGGGACAGATACGGAGGATATCAGAGCCATAGACGTCCAAAGGCCCCCCAGAGCACAGGAACCCTAGGAGAACAATTTGCTGGACTACTGCAACCCCTACAGAGAGGCGCAGGGGAGAGTCCCAGGGGAACCACCCAGCAGCCACAGTGCAGAACCCCTAGGGAGCTGTAGCGACAAGCCCACAGGCCCTGCTGGCCGCCGTCTACGCCAGAGCAAATCCAGCCATTGACCCAAAGACCTGAGAACCTGGGACATATCCCTCCCCAAGCAGAGGCCCGACAGAGCCCAGGGGTCCAGGCCCAAGCAAGCAGCCACCGGGGGTGAGCGGGCACACACCAAAGCACCCAGCCCCAGACACCGAGAACCACAAGTACACCAGCGGGCAGAGACACCAACCACCGGCAAGTAGTGTGGTGGGGAGGAAATAGGCCCCACATTTCATGGGGGGCCTAAACTGATCCAGAAGAGGGAGCAGTCCAAGACCCAACCTGACACAAAAAACAGGCACACACAGTCACAATCACACATTCCCATCCTCATGCGTACACATAAAAACACTCACACCCATGCACCCAAAATAAAGACAAACAACAATGGATGTCGTACACTAACTCACACTCCCCATATATACTCTATACTCCCAGGAGGTTGTCCCCTTCCCTCTGGGGGTGGAGACAGGCAGACTGCCTCAGCAACTGAACCTGGGCTGGGCTAGCCTGGGCTGGTGCCTGAACCAGTCCCCAACGACCCCTATCCTCATCCAGAGAGGGGGCCATGTACAAAAGAGTGTCTAAACTCGCCCGCCAACCAGTCCCAACCCCCCATTAAATTCTGATCTGAACCCCATGAGACCCCACCCCCAATGAACCGGAGCAACGGAAGCAACAGACGTGCTGGAAGCGCGTGCAGCAACGACCAAGTGTGGCCCCACTCCAAAAAAAGAGCAGAGCACCCGGCCCAGAGAAACCAGAATATGCCGCGCAAAGGAGGGCACACCAACATGCCCAACGACCCCCGAACCCACGGGGCAGAGCCCACAGAGTGCCCAATCCCCGATGCCCGGCACCGGACTGCAGCCACAACCAGGCAAGCGGGGCAGCATAGGCACATTAAATCCCTGCACCCATCCCCCATAGACAAACGAACCAAAACCACCAGAGTTCAGCCAGGCAGTAAAACAGACCCCGCGATGCACCACGATGTGTGCGGCGCTTTGGGTGCCTTGTTGCTGAAAAGCGCTATATAAATAAACTTGACTTGACTTGACCACCCCGCCCACTACCGTGCCCAGGGAAAGACGCCGGCCCAACAAGCTGAAGGGCGCCACAGACAGGCCACAGCAGGTGCAGCAAAGAAGCCGCACTCCCCCCGAGACGCAGAACCACCAACATCCAGGCCAGCCAAGCAAAAACGACAGAGCTAAGCCAAGCCGCAGTTCTCCCCAAGTCAACAGCACAGCAAACCTACACATCCTTCTGTACAGCAGTAGGGACACGGTGAGGACCACCAACCCCAAGAAGACACATCGCCCACCAGGAACCACCCAGCCGACAAACAAACCCCACCGCAGTATAAGGCAGAGAAACCCGATGCAACCACCGAGCCCAGCGACCCCACCCTGCAGCACCCACACTCGGAGGCAAAGAGCCACAGTGAACAGGACCACCACCCCAACACCACAGCTTGCCATACAGTGGAGGACAGAACGCAGCAAAGAGCACCCAAAGCAAAAGCTGTGCACAAGCCCACCAAAAATAAAGCCCCCCCTGCGAAAGTGCACCCCCGCGATAAGAAGACCCACAGCATCTAGGTCCAAGAACATGCCCAACACATATATCCCTGCCAGAAGCAGCCCCACGAGAATGCCCACACCAAAGCCCACAAAAGGCAGACAGCCCACAGAGCCAAAACCAAAACTAACCGAGAAGCCGAGACCAGTCCACCCCCGAAATCAACTCCGACCAGCCCACCCGCCCAAACCATGCAGACCCCTCCGACCCCCTCTCCCCCAGACAGAACCGGGAACGGCATCATGAACCGGAACCAAGACAAGGAACCAGAATCCGAACCAGAACCACCCAGGTCCAAACGATGCCTGTCCCCACCCAAGGCCAACCACCCACCTCCACCCCAGACGAAAACCTACAGCCACTCCAACATTTGAACAACTCCCAGAACACATAAGACATGAGACACCCCTGTTGACTCTGCCACACTCCCTACCACAAACCCTCCCCCCTGCCAGCAGAATGCACTCCTTAAAGGAGAGAGCAACTGCAATGAGATGGTACCTACCCATCAGGCCTCTAAGCCCACCGATGCACCAAAGGCCCCGGGGCCAGGTGCCAGAGCATGCACCAGCCCAAAACCCCGGCGACCTACCCACCAGGACCCAAGCACCCCAGGCTCAGCCAGGGCTCCAGCCTGGGGGCGACACACCCCAGGAACCCAGAGCCACCAAGCCCACCCCAGACCCACCCAGGAGCAGCACGGCCTCCAGGCCGCCGGCACAGGCTCCCCAAAAGCTTCACATGTAAATGGACTGAACTTATAGTTTTAATTTGTTGATATTCTGAAAATGTATTCTTGTCCATCCCGTATTGTATAATTAATCTGTTAAATGGGATGAACTGAATTCCTTCAAATATATGTATCTGGAAAGCTTATCATATAATTTCTTTTGTAGGATGTCAGAGTTGTTCCAGATGGGTGGACGTCTGCATGGAATTAGTGAAGACCCTGTCATTCTTAGATATTCCCACCATGCTGTCAGAGAGGTGCGGATATTGAGGCTTTTAAAGCATATGTGTTGTTTTATATTTCAGCTAATAAATGGTAGATCTGAAATCTTAATATTATTGCATAATGTACGTCCTACGTCTAGCCAGGGTTCATCTAGAGGACTAGATGTGTTTAAAGCATTTTGAAATGTATCGTAGCCTGTTGGCTAAGAAGTAATGATGAAAGTTAGGCAGATCTAGTCCCTCTGTATCTTTGGTCCTTTGTAGTATTTTTAGGGTATTACAGGGGGGTTTAGCTTTCCAAGGAAATTTAGTGATGAAGTCCAGAGATCTCAACCAGTCAGATTATGTTTTTTGGGATCATTGAGAATAAGTAATTGATTTTTGGCAAGAGCATCATTTTTATTGAAGCAACCCTGTCCATGAGTGATATTGGTAGAGATTTCCATCTAGCAAGATCATCTTCCACTTTTTTTAAAAGCGGGAAGTGGTTCAGTTTTGTTAAGTCTGCCAATCTAGGAGAAACATTAATACCCAAATATGTAATATTCCCTGACTGTAGTTATTCCCTGACTGTAATTGTGTATTAAGGGAATCGTGGAAAGAACAATTAATTAGAAGAACTCAATTTAATTCAGTTTATTCAATTCAATTCAGTTTATTTATATAGTGCCAATTCACAACACGTGTTGCCTCAAGGCACTTCACAAAACTCAGGTACATACATTCCAATTAGTCCTAACCATTGAACAGTGCAGTCAGATTCAGTTATTTTTTCAAATTGGATAAAAAGTTTTTCTATCCAAGGAAACCCAACAGATTGCATAAGTCAGAGATTTGTAGCAGTCACTCCTCCCGGATGAGCATGTAGAGACAGTGGACAGTCACTTGCGTTGACTTTGCAGCAATCCCTCATACTGAGCATGAACTGTCGATTTTAACCAATTTATAGAATAATCCGAAATTCTTGAGAAAGAATTTATTAATCCAATTACCTGAGAGATGGAGGTTTGCGAATGCTGGAGAAAAAGTAATACATCATCTGCATAAAGACTGATTTTATGTTCAATATTCATGCATTTTATGCTTTTAATATCTTTAGTTTGCCTGATTGCTGTCACTAATGGCTCAATAAAAATAGCAAATAATGAGGGGGAAAGTGGACATCCCTGCCTGGTGCCCCCCTGAGGACAGAAGCTGGAAGATGTTAGGTTATTTGTCCTGATACATAGCGCTGGGGAACTGTGTAATATTTTTTGCCAGTTTATGAAAGAGTTTCCAAAACCAAATTTAGTCAAGGTTGCAAACAAGAATTTCCAGTTAACTCTATCAAATGCTTTTTCTGCATCTAGAGATAATTTATTGGTCTCAATATTTTTACTGTAGTAATAATCTATTAAATTAAGTAATCTGCGTGAATTTGTGGATGAATGCCTCCCTTTTATAAAACCAGTTTGTTCAGGAAGTATTAAAAGGGGAGTCACCTTTTCTGGTCTTTTTGTAAGGGCTTTACAGATTATTTTGAGATCAATGTTAATAAGGGATATGGGACAGTGGCTGGTAGGAAGCACTGGGTCTTTTCCTGGTTTTAACAGGAGAGTGATATTGGCAGAATTTATATTTGACGGAAGTCTGCCATTTTCTGCGGTTTCCTGCAACATTCTTTGGAATATTGGAGCCAAAATATTCCAGAATTATTTGTAGAACTCTGTTGGGAATCCATCTGGGCCTGGAGCCTTTTTATGCGCATGCTTGTGAGAGCTTCTTGGATTTTGGCTGAAGTCAATGGTACATCCAGGGCCATCGCTTGATTATCTGTTAATTTAGGATGTGTTACCTTATCCAAAAATGTATCAATGTCGTTATCTGACGGCTCTATCTGTGGTGAATATAAAGCTTTGTAGAAATCTCTAAAGGGGCTGTTCTTTCAGGATCATAAACTGTATTCCCTGTTGAGTCTTAAAAATAAAATGCAGTTGTCTTTTCTGTCTTTATTTTTAGCTGGTTAGCTTAAAAGCTACCTGATTTATTGGCATGTTAAAAGTTTTCTATTCGAGGTCTTCGCACTAAGAATTGAGTTTTTTTGTCAATAACTTCATTTAATTCTAGTTTTGCTGTACGCAGTTTGCCTAGCATTTTCTCTTCCTGGGAAACTTCTAATAGTTTAATGGTTTCTTCTAATTCCTGAATATATTGGCTTTCTTTTTTTTGTCTTATGTGATGAGAATGAGATTATTTTACCTCTCATCACTGCCTCCCAGAGAACAGAGGTCGGTGTCCCCGTGAGGTCAATAAACTCCAAATATGAAGTCCACTTTTCTTTAAAATATTTGATAAATTCTTCATCCTTAAGCAATGATGTATTAAACCTTATTTCTTATTTACTAGAGTTAAGGAGACGGGAGCATGATCGCTGACAGCTATTTGGTGTAGCTCAGTGTCTGAAATGTTAGTCAGCAACGAGCTGCTGACTAAGAAATAATCCAGACGAGAGTAAGATTGATGGACTTGTGAGAAGAATGTATATTCTCTGTGATGGGGGTGAAGAGATCGCCATGTATCGTAAAGTCCGTAATCACTTATGTACTGTTAAACTATATTTATTCATTGTCAGTCCCTGTTGTGCTCAGCCTGTCTATTTCTTCATTTAGACCAAAGTTGAGATTGCCCCCAAGAAGAAGTGAGCAATACAGGTGTTCAGACAGTGCAGAAAAAAAATAATGGAAGAAGAAGGGGTCATCAACATTTGGGGCATATATACTGCCAATACATATCTTTTGGTTATGTATAGATATTTTTATTATTATAAATCTACCCTCTGAATCTGTAACTATGTCTAATACCGTAAGGTTAACATTTTTGTGAATTAAAAATGCTACTCCTTTTTGCCTAGAATTATAGCGGGCAGAAAACAAATTAGAAAACTCGGGTGATTTAAGATTATTTGCAGCTGTGGGAGTTTTATGAATCTCTTGTAATAAGACTAAGTCTGCCTGTTATCTTTTAAGGTGATTAAAATTTTGTAACTTTTTCTCTCTGGTACTGGCTCCATGCACATTCCATGTGACAAACCTTTGTGTGCCCATAGTTGTGCTTGTGTAGCTGAAGTTGGACAGCGCATGTCACCACAGAAACAGATAGACCCAAGTGAAATCATAGTGAGTGCTTGGTGTTTCCTGATATGAAGTCCAGAAGCAGAGATATAGCAGAGAAAAAGACAGAAAATTAAAAAGGTGCTGGGGGTAAGAGGGGGTGAGAAATATAAGGTTATGTTAAGAAATATTTGTGTGAGTGTGCATGTTTGTGTGTGACAGAAAGAAAAAAGAGTGACAGGGAGGTACGGTAAGGAGAGTAAATGAGAGGTAGATGAGAGGAGACAAAAAGGACCAGATACCCAAAAGCCCAGCCTTGGCCCTGCCCACATCAAACAATGTAAACATCATGCCGAGCTGTGCTTTACATTAGGTTACATTTGCCAATTATCTAACCTCTTATCTAACCAGTGTTACATGTTTTAGATTTACCTGCTGCTAATAAAGCCATGGAGTACTCTCCCGTTCCCTGAACAACAGCAAATCAGGTTTGCGCAGGTTTTCAGATGATGCAGTATTAGCTGACTCTATGTGATTCTTCATCCCCTCCTCCTCTCTGCTGGTTTCCTCCAGCTGAAGCTCATCCTAAGTAAAATGCTGTCCTCTCCTGCTGCAGAGAGCTGGTCTGATAAATAACAGTCTTCTTTGTCCTCGGTCTCCATCTCATCGTCTTCCTCTTCTTCCAGGTTAAACTTGTCTTCTCCAGAATTATCTACCTCCTTCTCCTCTGTATTCAGAGTCTCTCCAGTCATCTCTTCTAGCTCAGACTCCACTTCAGACAATTTGTCACCATCATCTTCATCATTCTCGTTTTCATCCTGGACATTCTGATCATCCATGTCCTCGATGAAGGTCTGATCGAGGGAACAATGGGAAACCACAGACACGTATCCTCCGACACTCGTTCTTGAACTGCGAGTAGATGAACCAGGGAGACAATAGATTGGGTGTGGAGGGTTCGAGGACCTAGGAGTTATCAAGTTGACTCTGCAGCTGCCACTCATCTTCATTACTGCTCATAATTATGGCTGCTCTCAACTTCTTGGTGGTCGTCATTGTAGCAATGATGATCTCGTCCAAATCAGAATCTCCTCTGCAAAGAGTCTCTGATAAAGACTCATCAACATCAAAGCTTCCATTCATTGGAAGCTCAGCCAGCAGCGTCTGGTCCCCTTCCTCAGAGTCTGCAGAAAAT
>JAHHUM010003127.1:0-33938 GCA_036173005.1 Crenichthys baileyi | reverse complement strand
GTTTTTTTGCGGGAAAGAAAACAAAAATTACTCAGTGCAAAAATTACAGCTGCCCAATGGTGAATTGCACTCTGGTTGATAAGATTTCACTGTCACAATGTCGAATGAATTACACACAACTTGAAGGACAATCGAGTACCTCTGAGGGTTAGCACTGTTTTCTTCCTCCATCTCATCTTTAATACTCTTTAGGGAACCTCATCTTAACCCACAGTTCTTATCTAAAGCTGCAGGAAAAGGCTAGTTTTTTATGCTTCAAAAAAAGAGCATCAAAAAAATTATACAAAAAACAACCCCCCGGGAGGCATTCTTCAGTTCCCCAAATTTTCCATGTCGGGGTAAGCATTTCCCCCTTTGTTTCCCCGGGGCCAAATGTTACAAGAACTAATCATCCAAAAAGTAATTAGAGCTGATTCTTGCACGGAAGCCCTTAATTTGGTCGAAGTTGTCACCATGCAATTATGGCTGTTAGATAACTATGGAAAAATGAAGTTATGTATGAATGCCCCTGCTCATCGCGCCCATTTAAAGTGCATGAGGTGAGCCGTTTTGTTACAAATTAGGTAACCCACTTGTATTGGAATGCAATTTCCCAAAAACCCCACTTACAGCCCTGTTTATGCCTGTCTGTCTGTTAAATTACTGGAATCAACACCTGCAAACCCCACAGCTTCAAAAGATCATTTTACTGAAAGATAAAGTATTTTATTAGAATTTTCCACCAGATACTGCTTTGGTCTTAATGGAAGAGTAGTAAAAGAAAGCCATTGTTGAAGAAAAAGACATAAGAAATTCAGTTGGGAAAGGGAAAGAATTGGGTTATGACTTTCTCATTCTGAATATTCGGACCATATTCACTGCCTTACAAAATCATTCACCCCTTTGAACTTGTAAAAATTATGTCACTTAACAACCAAAATTGCAAAAGCTATGTATCATTTTCCTTGTCCTTTGCAGTTAAAAATCAGAAAAGTGTGGAGTGCATTTGTTTTCAACCTCAAAGACTGAATATTCCTAGATTTAGTCTATATTGTTACTAAATATTTCTGTATAGAAATTAGATCTGTTTATTTTTTTATGTGGATCAGCACTACATAAATAAACTGAACTGAATATAGCAACTTTTCTTTTCACTTAAGAGTTGGAAGTCTTTCAGGGTATGTCCCTACCAGCTTTGCACACCTAGAGACTGACATCTCTGCCCATTCTTTGCAAAATAGCTCAAGTTCAGTCAGAAAAAGAAAAGCATCTGTGTACAGCAATTTTAAAGCCCTGCTACTGTGACTTAACCAGATTAATTAAATTCAGTTTCAATTCAGTTTATTTATATAGCGCCAATTCACAACACATGTCGTCTCAAGGCACTTCACAAAAGTCAGGTACATGCATTACAATTAATCCAAATCATTGAACAGTGCAGTCAGATTCTGTTATTTATTCAAATTGGATAAAAAGTTTGTCTATCTAAGGAAACCCAGCAGATTGCATCCAGTCAGTGACTTGCAGCATTCCTCCTCCTGGATGAGCATGTAGAGACAGTGGACATCACTGGCGTTGACTTTGCAGCAATCCCTCATACTGAGCATGCACGTAGCGACAGTGGAGAGGAAAAACCCCTTTTAAAAGGAAGAAACCTCCAGCAGAACCAGGCTCAGTGTGAGCGGCCCTTCCACGACCGACGGGGGTTAGAGAGAAAAGAGCAGAGACACAAAGAAAACAAAGAGCACTGATCCAGGAGTCCTTTTTTATGGGAAGGAAAAGAAAATGTTAATGGATGTAGCTCCTTTAGTCGTTTCACCTAGAAAGAAAAAACAGATAAACTCTGAGCCCTTTTTCAAAGTTTAAGTCTGAAGAGAGCACATAGAGTTAGTTACAGTAAAGCTCCGTCAGTAGTTATGTCTAGGAGAGATAAAGGGTTAAACACTGAAAGACAGGGCCATGTGGATCATCGGTAGAGGGGGAGCACCAAGTTGTTGCCAGCAGAAGCTCGGACGATGCCCCTCTCCAGACAGTTGTCACAGGTAGACACAGAGTCAGGCCAGGTGTAGCTTCTAGGAAAGAGAGAAGAGAGGAAAAAAAGTTAAAAGCTGAAATAACAGCAAATAATACAAAATTTGAAGAGTAGTGTGAGAAAGTAGCGAAGAGGGGGGAAAGTGGTCATTATGTCCCCAGCAGCCTAAGCCTATAGCAGCATAACTACAGAGATAGCTCAGGATAACCTAAGCCACTCTAACTATAAGCTTTATCAAAAAGGGAAAGTTTTTAAGCCTAGCCAAAAAAGAACGGGTGTCCGCCTCACGGATTAAAACGGGGAGCTGGTTCCCAAGGAGAGGAGCCTGATAACTAAAGGATCTGCCTCCCATTCTACTTCTAGAGACTTTAGGAACCCCGAAAAACCTGCAGTCTGAGAACGAAGTGCTCTGTTTGGGAACATATGGAACAATCAGCTCTCTGATGTATGATGGAGCTAAAATCATTAAGGGCTTTAATGTGGGGAGGAGAATTTTAAATTCTATTCTGGATTTAACAGGGAGCCAATGAAGGGAAGCTAAAGGGGGGAAATATGATCTCTCTTTTTAATTTCATCAAAACTCTTGCTGCAGCATTTTTGAATCAGCTGAAGGCTTTTTAATGCATTTTGTGGACATCCAAAGTAAAGAAAATTACAATAGTCCGCCTTGAAGTAACAAATGCATGGACTAGTTTTTCGCATCAATCCTGGACAGGATATTTCTAATTTTTGGCAATGTTCCCCGGAGATGAAAAAGGGAAATCCTGGAAACCTGTTTAATATGGGTTTAAAATGACATGTCCTGGTCAAAAATAACACCAAGGTTTTTTTACTTTATTATCGGGGGTAATTTAATGCCATCCAGGTTAAGTGATGGACTAAGCAGTTTCTTTTTTAAAGACTCCGGTCCAAAGACGACAACTTCTGTTTTGTCTGAATTTAGAAGCAGAAATTTAAAGTCATCCAATTTTTTTGTCTTCAAGACATGCTTGTAGTCTATCTAACTGGTTGGGCTCATCAGGATTTATGGATAAGTAAAGCTGAGTGTCCCTCAGCGTAAAAAGTGAAAATTATTTTATGCTGCCTGATAATTTTACCTATTGGAAGCATATATATAGTAAAGAGAATTGCCCCAAGTACTGAACCTGGGTACTCCACAATTATCCCTGGAGTTTTAAGATGATTTATCATTTACATGAAAAAACTGGAATCTGTCAGACAATAAGATTTAAACCAGCCTAGGGCTGTTCCCCTGATCCCTACAGCATATTCCAGCCTTTCTAAGAGAATATTATGATCGACTGTATCAAATGCAGCACTGAGATCTAACAGAACCAGTACAGACACAAAATTGATTATCTGAGGCAATAAGAATATCATTAGTGACTTTCAGCAGAGCTGTTTCAGTGCTATGATGAGCTCTGAAAAACCTGATTGAAACTCTTCAAACAGGTCATTGCTGTGTAAATGCTCACACTTTTATTAGCAACTATTTTCCCAAGAATTTTAGATAAGAACGGAAGATTGGATATCGGTCTGTAATTTATTAAAAGTCATCTCGATCAAGCGAAGGGTTTCTTAAAGCAAAGGTTTAATTTTTACAGCTACCTTAAAATTTGTGGTACATATCCATTTACTAAGGATAGATTAAATTCATATCTAAAATGGGGTTGGTAATCAGAGGGAAAACATTTCCTTAAAAAATTTGGTTGGGTTGGGTTTTTACATACAAGTTGAAGGGTTTAGATAAAGCTAATATTTCTGATAACTCAGGAAGCTCCACAGGATAAAAACAGTCCAAAAACACAGATCAGGTTTTCTACAGTTTTTTCAAATGTTGTCTCACTTTTTGAGGATGAAGTAATCATCTCGGGAGATTGTCAAAGATTTTCTTCTTAATAGAATCAATTTTATTTTGGAAGAATCCCATAAAATCATGACTGCTGAGAGCTAAGGGAATGGATGGCTCAACAGAGCTATGACTCTGTGTAAGTTTAGAAACTGTACTAAAAAAAACCTAGGATTATTCTTGTTCTTTCTTTTTAAGGATGAGAAAAAAAGCTGTTCTAGCTTGGGTGAAGTGTCTTTTTTTATAACACGGTAGGCTATTTTTCCAGATTAAGTAGGAATCCTCTAGGTGTGTAGGGGCCCCTTTTTTCGCTCCAATTTTCTAAAACATTGTGCTTTAAAGTACGCAGCTCTGAATTAAACCAGGGAGCCTGCCTCCTATGAAAATTTTTCCTTCTTTTTAAAGGGGCTGCATTGTCTAATGCACCACGCATTGATGAAGTAACACTCTGAACAAGAGAATCAATTTTTGAAGGAGAAGAAACAAAATTTTTTGCCCTCCACTGTGTTTTTCCTGTGATAATGAGCCAAATAAAAAGTGGAAAAGATTTTTTAAAAGGTTGTTACAGCATCTTGATAATGATCTACTATAATGAAATTTTCTTTCAGGTGTGGGAGTACTCGGTTTAAATTAAACTCAAAGGTTATTAAAAAAAGGTCAGACAGCACAGGGTTGTGAGAAAAATTTTTAATGTCCTTTTAACTCAATGCCATATGTCAGCACAAGGTCCCCGAGAATGAAGACAAACGTGGGGTAGTTTGTTAATGTTTTGAGTAAAGCCAATTGAGTCTAAGATACCCTTTAAAAGGCTATATTTAAGCTATCACTTTCAGTGTCAACATGAATGTTAAAAACCCCCACTATAATAACTTTATCTGTATTTAACACTAAATCAGATAAAAAAGGTCTGAAAAAGGGTCTATAAAATTGAGAGTAAGGGCCTGGTGGACGGTACAAAACAACAAACAGAAGTGGTTTTAGTGCTTTGCAATTTTTGGATGGGAAAAAGAGGATTAAATATTCAAAAAAAGTTGTAGCTATTGATTGGTCTGGGACTAATCAAAAAATCGGACTGAAAGATGGTTGCTACTCCTCCTCCTCCGCCCAGTATTTCGAGGAATGTGAAAAATTTTAAATAATTAGTAGGGGGTTTTATCATTTATAGTAACATAATCCTCTTGCTGCAGCCAGGGTTTTGGAGGGAAAATAAATCAATCTGATTGTCACAAATCAGGTCACTAACTAGCAAAGTCTTTGAAGAGGGAGATCTTATGTTCAGAAACCCCATTTAATTGTTTTATTTTTATTTTTTTGTCTGAGTTGTTTTTTTATTTTTTTGAGATTTTCCCGATTTCCCCTTTTTAGATTTTTTTTAATCTATTCAATTTTTGGGCCCTTGGGCGAGACACATTTTTTAATAGGTAATGGGTGGGGTAGCAGTACAGAAGCTGCAGAGAGGAGTGTTAAAAATACGACCCTGCTTCCTGGTCTGAACCCGGGGTTGTCAGAGGTTGGAGAACTAATAAAATTCGGCCAGATTCCTAGAAAGAAGAGCTGCTCCATCCAAAAGTGGGATGGATGCGTCTCTCCGGGGTCAGACCAGGTTTTCCCCCAAAAAGTACGCCATTTTTCAATGTAGCCCACATCGTTTTTTGGACACCACTAAAACAGCCGGGGGTTGAATGACAGCATGCGGCTAAACATGTCGTCACTGGTCAGATCGGGGAGGGGACCAGAGAAAATTACGGAGTGCGACATTGTTTTGGCAAACTTACACACCGAAGCAACACTAACTTTAGTGACCTCCGATTGACGTAACCGGGCTGGGCTTTGACTGGGCCATCCTAACACATGGATAGCTTCAATCTAAGCCATTCCATTGTAGCCCTGGCTGTATGTTTAGAGTTGTTGTCCTGCTGTAAGGTGAACCCCAGCCATAGTTTCAAGTCTTTTGCAGCCTCTAACAAGCATTCCTGTGCCTGCTGGAGAAACACATCCCCACAGCATGATGCTATCACCAGCATGTTTTATCAATTGGATGGGGTGTTCAGCCAACATTTTCCTCTATACATTACATTTTTGTATATAGGCTGATACGTTGGTCTTGGCTGACCAAACCACCTTCTTAAACGTTTCCAGTGTCCCCTGCATTGCTCATCCTTCAAAAACTGCTCTCCACTTGCCGTTCGTCAATAAAGGTCAGATTTGTAGAGTACACGTTTAATAGTTACTAATTAATAGGAGGTTAATAATAATAGGTTTGCAGTTGTGACATATTCTTTCTATGGATTAACAGCTTCGGATATTGTTTTATAACCTAACCCTGCTTTAAACCTCTGCACACCTTTATCCCTTACCTGCCTGTTGTCCTTTACACGCTTGATGAAGTCTGTTCACCAAAAAACATCTGAGGGCTTCAGAACAGATGTTTTCATTCGGAGATTAAATTACAGACAGGTGGACTCTGTTTAGTAATTTAGGCAAAGTGTTCACACTTTTACTCACAAATATGCCCTACTTTGGTTGGTCTGTCACAAAAAATCCCAACAACAACCTCAACATCTAAGGCTGTAATCTGAAAAAATGTGGAAAACATCAAATGGTTAAACTACTTTTGCCAGTCACTGTATGGAAGCAATTGCATTACATGGTGCAGATAGCCCTGTAACTATAGCAGAACTATAGCAGGGAGACTTGCAGTGCTCAATTAATTAATTCATCAATGAGTGACAGTTAAGCTGTGGGGCTCACTCGTCCTTAATAAACAGATAGAAGTAAATTTATGTGGAAGTTCACGGCGCTTTTTTTCTGTTTCTTCCTGCTTTTGCTTCACACTCATGCATGTGCGTTTATACGTACTGCAGTTGTTGCAGTTGCTGCCCGCAGCCATGCTTTTATTTATATTCCTATCGTCTTTGGAGTCCTCCTAAAGTTGTCTTGCACTTGAAGGAGGATCCATCAAGACGGTAGAGGAGAAAACAACAGAGGAGCAGAGGTCAATTGAGAGCTCGGTGCACATCAGAGGAAACAATGGCTGCTAAATTATTGAGTCCTTCCTGTCCCATCAGCTATTTGTCCCACGCCTAATGGGTTTCCTTCTCTAAAAGGCAGCATGTGGGAGAGGAAAAGAGAAGGAATTTACTTCCCTGTTTTCAGAGGTGGAAAGAAAGATATACATGAAAACTGGTCTTTTTGCCTTAAGAGAGGAGGGTTCTGTCTCATCTCGTGTAAGAGATCTCTTCAGACTTTTACTTTCACTTTGGCTTCTACATTGGCCTCTACATTTTGACAGCTTTAAACTATTAATTAATGGTCTCGAACAGGGAAATTCCAGCCATACAGTGAAAAATCCTGTTATAATCTAAACACTGCCATTTCCCCATACATATATATTGTAAGGGCTGTACTGCCAGGTTGTCTAACTGTTACTGTCTGCAACTATAGCGATCAATCTGCAAGCTCTCTTTGATTAAATGCACTCTTACCCCCACTGCTTTTTAGATTTAACTCTCATCACACCTCAACGGTCTAGATGAGTTCAGCACAAGCAAGTATACACACATATCCACACAGATATCAGATATGTTTACAGTCAGGAAGCCAGCCGCTGGACACACAACACCGTGTCTACACACAAAGATTTTTAACAAATTTCCAGAGCTGGTGTGTGCTCCTGTTGGGTTTATTGGGTAGGATGAAGTCATGCTGCGAGTTCAGGATTCTCAGTCTGTCAAGCTAGCAGTCAGGACTCTGCAGGTGTCTCCTCAACACAAAAGCGAAGTCAAGGGCCAATAAACAGCAGCAAAAAAAATCCAGGAGCCAAATCGATAGCAAGACCACACATTCTCCCTGCACTCGGTTCAGAATCTTCTTAATCGCTTGGAAGTTTGGCCGATCCTCACCCACGGCAATGAATTCACACGCACCCTCACACCTCAGCCACATGAAAGTGTCACACTGTGGGCTACAAGCGTCTTTTTCTAAAATTGTTACATCAGTCCATATGCTTGCCCAGAACTTACAGCAGTTGTTTCAAAGGGTCTGTTTGGGTATGTTTGTTGTCAGATTGTTTAAATCAGCAGAGAGGGAAAAAACTGCGCTTCAATTTTCCAAATTTTCTTCTTTTCAAGGTGTCAGCTGTTTATGTAATTTGCTAAATTAGTAATATTTTCTCTCATTGGGTATTATTTTGAAATAAATAGTGATAAGGAGGGATATACCGATATTTTTAATTTTAAGTTTGGGTTGTTGTTCAAGAACCCCAGAAGACAATACAGGTACACCCTAAAAAATTTGAATATCGCGAAATATTCTTGTCACTCATATCCTAAAGTAAAACTCATTTGTTATATAGATTCATCACACATAGAGTGAACTAGTTTAAGCATATATTTCTTGTAATTTTGATGGTAATGGCTTACAGATAACGAAAACCCCAAATTCAGTGTCTCAGAAAATTTGAATATTACATAAGATTAATCAAGTATGTTCATTACTATGCACTCAATACTTGGTTGGAGCTCTTCTGGTATTAATTACTGCATCATTGTAACATGACATGGAGACAATCAGCCTGTGGTCCTGCTGAGGCCCAGGGTGCTTTGATAGTGGCCTTCAGGTCATCTGCATTGTTGGGTTTGGTGTCCCTCATCTTCCTCTTGACAATACCCAAACAGATTCTCTATGGGTTCAGGTCAGGCCAGTTTGCTGGCCTACCAAGCACAGTGACATCATGGTCACTGAACCAGCTTTACGTAGTTTTGGCAGTGTGGGCAGGAGCCAAGTCCTGCTAGAAAATGAAATCTGCATCTCCATAAAGCTTCTCAGCAGGAGAAAGCAGGCTGTGTGACCTTGGTTTCCAAATGAAATGCAAACTTCAAATCCATCTGATAAGAGACCGTTTTTTTCTTCTTAGTCTAGGTAAGACACTTCTGACATTGTCTCTGGTTCAGGAGTGGCTTGCCACAAAAAAAAATTAAAATTTGTAGCCATCTGTAGGGTTTGTCTGTGCATAGTGGCTTTTAAAGCACTGACTCCAGCTTTAGTTCACTCATTGTAAAGCTTCCCCAAATTCTTAAATGGATTTTACTGGAGTTATTCCTGTTGCTGGAGCACCGTTTTCTGCCACACTTTTTTTCTTCTACTCAACCTTCTATGAAAATGTTACTTTTCTTAAACACTGAATTTAGGGTTTTCAGTGTCTGAAATGATTGACAAAAATACTGAACTTTTTCAAGATATAATCACTACTCTAATTCTTTGAGCTATGCTTGTACATTGAAATTTGTGGTTTTATTGTGGCAAAATGTGGAAAAGTTTATATTGCTCAACAGAGACAGTAACTCTAAAGGAAGCACTATGCTCTGTGAACATGGAACATGAAGACTAGCAGTAACTTGCATCATCAGTGTAGTTGTGTTTTTAAGAGGGACACTACAGGCTGAGATCAAGCAAAGATATTGTTTTCATGTAGGGTACACAACTCTGATGTGAACCCTGGATCAGTCTTTCAGTCATTCAAGGTTGGATTCAGCTTTAGGTTGCTCAGTAAAAACTACATTTTATTGCCTTACAACATTTGTACTTGTTTTTTCTGTACACTATAAAATAAACACACAGTTAAAAATGCTTACACATATACACAAACCTCCAAGGTGCAAAATATCTTCAGTTCTTTTCAAATTGGAATATATTTTTAATGTAGAGATGGCGGAGGTCTGTAGCTGGACTGGTATTTCTTTAAACTAGCAGTTTGAACAGTCAGAAGTCAGTCTTAGCCTGGAGCCGTCGCAATAAAACAGTCAGAGGAGCACAGTCTGAATGTAAATACAAAATCAATGAATAATACATTGGCGTATGCTGTTACATTATAAAAAATATTCATTACACATTGCTGTAGCGGCACTGTGTCCCACCTTGTCTCATGATAGCTTTGATTGATTCCTGCTGACAGAACAGAAATCGCCTCAACTCAGTTTATAGGTGAACAGAAGCAACAAAATGCAGCTGTGCGCAAAAGAAATTGAGTTGATTTCATCTAATATTTAACAATAATTAAGTAAATTGTGAGTAGTCTGGAAATCAACAATAGTTGATCAGAACAATGGCCACTGTGCTTATATTTACCAGTTTGTTAGAGCAGTGGTCATCCTATCTGATGAATAACACTGAATAATTTGAATAAAACATTCTTTCTCCTAAAGCTTTAACTGTGTTAGTTGGAAAAGTTTGTGCTTTTCCATGCAGTAGTATAACGGACCATCTTACTCAAAAATGCTGTAGAATCAAAAATTTTGAAACAAATATCTTTGCTGTGTGATGTACAGTAACCACTAATTAGCAACAGTTGGGTTAAAAGCAACCCAATTTTGGGTATTTTGCTAACCCGGCCCTGGGTCAAATATGGACCGATCAACACGGGTGATTTTCTACAACAGAATTGGGTTATGAGCTTAATACTGTCTCGTAATTTTAACCCGAAAGATGGGTTTAAGTGACTAATGTTTATTGTTAGGGCCACCAAAGAGTTGGTTGAGAAGAATAACCCATGAAGAAGGTAAAAAAACAGTGGAGGGATTTAGGTTAAAACTAATGAGTTTTATTATTCAGTTACTTGTTTGTCTTTGCAGTGCTAGCAACTGCCTTGGCATGCAGTTTTACATTAAAAATGTTAAGATTAGGTAAATAAAGATCACAACCTTATAATGTCTAATACAATTTGTTTTGGAAAATTCACAGCAAATAAAAAATAGTTAAGTAGTTAGTATAAAATATTGCCTTCCTATTTTGACTTAATGACCAATCCTTTGGTCAAACTATGGATATTAGCTAGCATTAGCTTGTTCTAACTCCTTAGTATACTTGGTTTTGTCTGCTATGAGAAATTTAGTTCTATGGGTAAATCGTACCTACATTAGCGATGTTTTGCACCCATTTTGACAATTGATAATTAAATTGATAAATAAATGTTTTATGCAACTTCAATAAATCCTGTCTACCAGCTCATAAGTAGTTTAGTTTGATCAGGGGCCCTAATCTCTGTTTTTATATTCATAAGAGTCAACTGGTCCATGTATATAAAATTAAATGTAGGATTTGAGCATTTTTATGATTCTTGATCTACAGAATTTCTTAACATACTTTAACTGTCGCCAGACTGTTTCCTACAGTATCTTTCCGTAAATACTGGCATATTGAAAACTATATATTACGTAGGTCTATACAAAGTAAAAGTAAGGTAAAATGTTATTTCTATGGCTCCTTTCACATACATATACATCACAAGGTGCTTTACAACAGCAAAGTATTTAAAACACAAAACACATTAAGCAAAAGCATATCTGAATGAAAAAATGTCTTTAGTTGTATCTTAAGAGTCTGTTGAGTCTGTCCAGCGTAGGGACATTGGGAGAGTGTTGCAGAGCCTTGGAGCCGCTGCCTGACAAGCACGGTCTCCACAGGTTTTAAAACGGGTTCGTGGTATCGCCAACAATATTTGACATGAAGACCCATGAAGAGTCCTAGGTGTACATAGAGGATCCAAAAGGTCCAGAATGTATTCAGGGGCCTGGCCTTGGATTGCCCTGAAGGTTAAAACCAACATTTTGAAATTATTCCTGAAATAAGAGGGAGCCAGTGCATGGAGGCCAGAACAGGAGTTATGTATGCTCTTTTTGTAAAGAGCCTCACTGCAGGGTTCTGCACAGACATAAGGCAGAACATAAATGAGAAAATGAATGGGAAATGGGGAACATCAACTTACATCTTTGAAGCATGTGGGTTGTTTTGGATGCAGTCTTATTCAGAATACTGCATGAATAATGGGGTTAAAGGGTGTTGAATTCTGTTATGTCAGGTGTTCAACAAATGTCACTGTCTCATTAGATTTTTCTGCATTTGGCAGATCTGCATTATTTGGCTATCTGAAAATGAAATTTTAATGCTGAACGAGTGTCCCATGTCATATCACCATTTGCCTAATTAAACAGAAAGTAGACCATGCTGTCCGTTTCACTTGCAGTGTCAATCCAGCGTACTAAGATGAATGAAGTATCTGGATACTATAGTGGGAAGGTAGTGGCATTATTGGGTCATTGCAGCGATATCTGAGGTGCAGCTCCATCGATCATTAGCAGTGGTAAACACATCTGAATACATGGCCTGTGACAGCTTTGGTGCTAATGAAGCACAATTTGTTCTTTGTCTTTAAAAAAATTCACCTTTATTGTGCTGAGTGATGTAAGTTAACAGATGGTAAACTGGTAAAATGAAGTAATTGTTATGGATGCCAGCACTACTCCAGGTGAACATTTTAAAAAATCTGATAGAAATAATCACAATATAAATGCCATATGAAGGAATACATGCATGAATTTGAAGTTTCTAGCTCAAGGCACTTGGAAGCTAAAGCAAATGACAGCTTTTCCAAATATTTCTCAACTTACTGATTTACAATATGATTTTTTTCAGATAATATCTACTTTTTGTCCAAATTCTTATACAACACATACAATTAGTTTTAGATACTGTGTTGGAATACACTGCCTAATGATGCAATCTGTTTTCAAGATTCCTGTTGCTGACAGTTCTACGATAGCATAGTTCATCTTTAATAATTACATCAATGAAGCAACGGCTCAATTATTAACCAATGCAGAGATCATTATTTAGCAGCAATAGATGGGCTTGAATATCACATGTAAAAACATTTTACTAAACAACAATGAATATAATTCTAATATAATGCAACAGCTCAGTCAAAATTAAAATTAAAGGATGTTTTACTCCCACAACCATGGTAACTGTCAATGACATATATCTGATTTAATTACTACAGAATCTGTGTCAGACTCTTATATTTTCTGTGATCATATTCCCTGCATAAATTCAGGTTTTTAGTAGAAACTGTACATGACACCACAGAAAGCTTTTGCTTCTAATACAACGCAGAATGTATTTTTTTTTTATATTTTCCATGCAGTATTTATGGGTTTGAAATGGCTCGGCAGATAAAAGCCAACTTCTAAGATGCCCCTTTTCAGAGAAAGGAGAAAAATAAAAGAGACACTGCGATATCCCCTGTGTGGGATCTGTTTTACACAACATTTAACTGAGAAATTGTGTTTCTCTTTTAACACTTCTCAGTAGCCATTACAGAGAATTTGTACAGACTCGCTAAGTTTTGGAGCACCATTGCTATACGCAAGTGGCTAACCACCATTATTACATCTGGGGTCTGAACAATTACGAGGGACCATGTTCTTGTGAATATGTGTCACATTAAATTTGTCCTGACAGCAACGAAGGAGGGTGGCGAGGACAGGAATGCTGTAGGGATTATTTGTTGAGCTCGGGAGCCCATTTCTACAAGGCATTAGCTGCCTGGTGGAGCGCTGAGCAGCTGACAGGGAACCATGACACAGCGTGTTGGACCATTTGGGAGTGTTACAAAAGAACACACGAACGTTTTGTGCGTGAGAAGTGCAACTTAGACATCTCATAAAAACAGTATGCTTATTGTTAACAAACTGGAAAAAAACAGAGCCTAGTAGCTCAAATGAAATTGGTCGCATGTTAATTATGGTGTGGTTTATTACAAAAAGCCTAAAACCATAAAATCTGAAGAGTCACTGATTGGTTTAAAATGCAGAAATAATTTGTAAACCATCTGTTGCAGTCTTGTGATCAGATGTAAACCTAAAGGAACATGTACAAAAGATTTTATGCCAACATGTTCACTACTACCAGAAAAACATCACGTTAGAGAGTATATTTTGCAAGAGTGCAAATTTATCCCTCCATCATAAATCAAAATAATCAAATTAAAGTCCAACACATGGTCTAACAACTTACCAAAACTCTATTTCGTACCATAATGACATACAAGAGTTTTGCTTTCTATGTACCTCAGTTTTTGGAAAGTTTCGGTATAGGTACAACAGCAATTAGAAACAATTGCTAAATACTAGGTTTGTTGTAATTTAATGAGAAAAACCCCTCAGGTAGAAAAACCCCTCAGGTAGCAGGGAGAGAAATAAGCTAGAAATTAATTTTTGTTGGATGAAACATTGGTTACAACAATAAAGGTCAGTATAAACGTTTCTTGAACTTTCAAAATAAATTGCATTAACCTACTTCCAGCTCAGCCCAGGAGTAGGAGGAGTCAGATCTGGAATCTTTGACCCAAAGTCTCCTTTCCCCCTCGGTCTCATTCCAGCTGCGAACAGCGGCTAATGGAGGGACCAGAGCACGTGTCACCTAAGCTTGAAACTCACGGGCGAGTAAGGCTTCTTCTTTGAAGAATCCTTGGATCTAAATGTGACTACGATCATACCGATCATATGCAACAAAGTTAAGTCATGATTTTGCTGCTTGAGTATCCAGCATTCATTCATAAAAAAGGGTGTAACAAGTGTGGCTTGAGGTGTGTTCTGAGGCATCCAGAAGCAGCCCTAATCGAAGCAGACTTTTCCCACGGCCTGGAGAACAAGGCATCGGGACTGCAGCTTTGCACGCCTTCCTGCGTGCATGTCCAGGTTGTGAGAACTACCCCCACTGAAGGAGCCGAACGTGCCTTTGTCGTACAGTATGGCTGGGCCGGCGACCAGCCAATGCCCCCACTAGCTGCAATGCTGGCCCCCTTGTTAATGCCCACACGTGGATTAACGGACAGCTCCGCTTCCCTCAACTTGTCACCCAGGACATCTTTCCTTCAGCACGGTTCACGTAAGAGGTAGTGTTTGGGCAGAGAAGATTAGTTTACAGTGAAATAATCTAAATAATGTTCGTTTCATGATGTTTGGCTTTTGTTTGTGTTAAGAAAACTCTGCTAAGTGCTAGTAGACTAGCTGCTCAGCTAATGATGTATTCTGTGTTGAGTTTTTAAAGGTCAGACTAACTTTATTTAAAGGGTGGTTTTTAAACACAGATTGGCCATAACGCGCTATCAATGCTTATGCATTTTGATCCTTTTATCGATGGTATTTTAAAGGTACCTTTTTGATTTTAAAGGGATGGCAATTTTTTATAGCTTCAACTGCTAACCTCTAAGGTAACACGTAACATATGACTGCCATCTTATAAATCTAATAAAAATCATTTATCCAGAAAGATTGTTGGATTCCAATCTAGGAAAATAATATTTCCCTAAATATCATTTTATTAAATGTGATAAATGTGACTCATTTTTCCAGAAAGGTTTGGTTCTTATTCAAGATAAAATGTCCTTAAATATTATTTTAATATTTCCTTAAATATTATTGAACTAAATAAAGGCAGCTAATTAAACATAATTGAGAATTAGTCATCCAGAAGGTTGGTTTTATTCAGCAAATTATTCTTTAAAATATAATTTTATTGAGATGGAGTTTTGACGAAAATTCAAACTGAAAGACTCACCTCCACCCCCCGGCCGTCCTATGACTCCACCGTGCGTCTCTCCTCCATCCAATCAGTGTCAGATCCACATGTGTCTTCAATCCATCATCCTCTGAGGCTTCGATTTAAGGACCTCCAGCCTCCAGCCATGGCTCCTTTACCTTCTTAGGCCTTCACTCCACCACCAGTATCGGATCCCAAGGGGGGAAGATTTATCTAATTCTAAGCCTAAGATGTTAATTCAAGCTCATGTCATTCTCAGCATTCATGTCTTCCTCCGGGGTCTGAGCGCCAAAGATATTAACTTTTATCAATAAACTTCTCTAATCGCCATCTTGTTTCTTATTGTGAGTCTTTTCAGGTTGAAATAATATTTTATCTGATTTCCATGGTGAATGGTTGTTTGAAGATATACCAATCATTGTCTAAATTAGTGTCAAGACTAACCTAGCTTCATTTCCAGATTCATTAAGGTAATCCTTGGTTCTCAAACATAAATAACATTGAATGATAATGTTTCATCACTCTTTTGGTGATGGTTTTTAACCATCTTTAATTCACTTGTTAATATTGTATATAGTTGGTCTTCCTTATTCTTTTATTTTGCTTGGTAGTTTTAGTTTAATTGTTCTAGGATAGTAAAGAGTTTGTTGATTGAAATATGTTTGACTTTGAGTTGACTTATTTTTGTTAATAAATTCTTGTATTTTAAGAAATTGTGTGAATTTATTCCATGTGAGTCCAGAGTTTTGCTGTTCAGTAATGCCAGAGCTTGGCTCACCCCTTTCACTATCATCCTAATACCACCACCATATTGGGCTAGTTTCCCTTTAAATAGCTTTTTGTCTCTGTGCTTCTTTTGACACTAAACCCCTCACTAATAATGAAAATCACTTACTTTGAATGTATTTTTGATGGATGTTATTGATTGAAGAAGACATAACGCTAGCTAATTTCATTATCAGTGAGCTGTTCAAAAATTGGACAACACTATGTTAAGTGTTGCTGCAAGCACAAGCAGCTCTCAGATATTGTGCACTCAGTAATCAGACAGAGATCACCAGTTAGGTCAAAACACACTAAAATTGGTCTTATTCTATACAGTCTTTTTCTCAGTGCCCTTTAGTATCTTTTTTGCTACGCAAATAGAACTAAATAATAACAGTTTTTATGTATTTAGCCTTAACCTTTTCAAAACAAAGACAGCATAAAACCAAATAACTTATTGTAACACGGTAATATGAAAAGAAATAGGCTATATAGTTCAGCTGTTACCTAGTGTGACACTGTTTGAACACCAGGTAGCACGTGTTAAGAACCAACTGGCATCTTAAAAGAATGAATACTGACTTCAGCATAAATATACAAAAAGCCTTTCAAGTACTCTATTATATCATGGCCTGGCATGCCACTCTTAATCTACTCCATAAGTATATCTGTAAACCTGACCTCTGTACACGAATGATTAAAAATAAGCAGGTGGGTATTCAGCCAACTGTATGTCATGATCAACAGCTATTATTGCATTAGTTTGATGTGATGGATTGGGACAACTACATGTACTGCTACACACCCATAAGTGTGTATTATAAACCTTAAACACTCGCTTGTTCTAATATTTAGAAATTGTTCCTCAAAATTCTGAAATAAGAAAAAGCCATGATTGTACTGTAATATAATGTTTTGATAACTGGAAAAAGAAAATCTCACAACCGCAGGCCACAAAAAAAAGAAAAAATGCAAGTAGATAAACAATGCAGAAATGTATATCTCTACCCACACCCTTCTGTGTTATATGTAAATAACTTTCCCCTTAAGGTTTGCTTTATTTGAAAGGACGGTGCTCCAAAAAACAACATTGCCATAGAATTTCAGATTGGTATTTTAACAGTGTGACCTTTGAGTGATATGAATACATGAAGACAGCAGCGTTGGAGCCTGATGAATAGCTTGGGTCTTTTCCCAGCTGGGAGAGCAGATGCTGAGAGACAGAATGTGTTTTTCTATCCTCCTGCACTTCCTTTTTTCCCTCCCTGCTTCTAATCTTATATTAGAGACTGGGGTTGGGGAGAGGAGGACGTGGAGAGTGTAGGGGCAGTTGTTTGGAAATGACACACTATTAACTGTCCTGGTGTTAATCTTAATGCTTCATGCTAGAGGATACGCACAATCCATTTTAATGCAATTAGCTCTTGCCAGGAAGGATGAGTTATTCAATGGAAGGATAATTGTATCCTCAAGTTTTTACACTGGTTCATTCCAGGGATGTAATTACTTTCATACATGGTTTAACACATGGTGCCATTCAAACATGCAGCCTGCGAACAAACCAAAGCTCTCGCTGGGACACATGCACAATCATTTGGAATTAAGTTGACAAGCAATACATCACACAATCACACAAGTTTACCTCATTATACAAAGTAGAAAAGTAAAATTGCCTGGCATCAAGTTTCATCAGTGCTTGCATTCACACTGAATCCCCAAACAGCGACCCCAGACACATCGGGCCTGGAGATTGATGGCCTGACTTTGGATGCATCACCCTGAGGGGGACAAACATGTCTTTCTGCTGTCTTCCAAAGTCATCAGGCTGCTTTGTTGCAACATCAGTGTAACAAAAGCACCAAATATTATAGTGTGATATTTCAGGGGAAAATAAAGTGGGAATGCAAATCACACCCTGACAACTTCTTTTCTGTTTATCTCCTCTTACTTTTTTGTGATTTTGTCCGATGGTTTTCTAGAAAACCTCTAAGTCCTACCAACTTTTCCTTAAAGTAGTTATCAATACTTTGCTGTAAAATCTTGCTTTTTCTTTGTTTTAAAGTTTATTGGTTGAAAAAATAAACAGCTACTGTGTCTGAAAAAAGTATTCATACCCCTTGTACTTTTGTACTTATAACAAGTAACAACTTAGCATGTTATGACCACAAACTTCATTTTATTTTGTTGAGATTTTATATGAAAACCAACAGAAAATAGTACAAAGTTATGAAGTGGAAGAAAAATTATACATGGTTTTCATCTTTTCTTAACAAATAAAACTCAACTTGTAGACTGGCCACCCTGATAGCCCTAAATAAAATGTAGTGCAACCAGTTTTCTTCAGAAGTCACCTAATTTATTCAGTAAAGTTTGGGAACAAACAGTACTAAGAAACACACCAGGCAAGGACAATGTTTTAGAAACGTATTAAGCAGGGTTACATTATAAAGCAAGTGTTGAACATCTTACAGAGAACTGTTCAATTCTTCATATGAAATTTGAAAGAGTATGGTATAACTGCAAACTGCTTCCCATAATCCTGAATACACCCTCCTCACAATTAAACATGGCATCATGGAGTGGAGCAGCTAATTTCAGGAGAGACAGTTAAGCTAGTCAGAGTTGACTGAGCTTTGTACAGGGCCACCTTGGAAGAAAACTGTTAGAGGCTGCAAAAGACTTGAGACTGAGGCAGAGGTTGACCTTCCAGATGACAATGACCCTAATCATACAGCCAGAGCTAAAATTTAATTGTTTAGACCAAAACATTTCCATGTGTTAGATTGACCTGGTCAAAGTTCAGAACCACTGTAAATTTAATTGAGAGTCTTTAACAAGACTTGAAAATTGATGTTTGCAGATTGTCTCCATCCACAATGACTAAGCTTGAACTGCTTTGCAAGAAAAGAGGGGGCAAAAGATTTATTTTTAGGTGTGCAAAGCTTTTTGATATGTACCTCAAAAGATTTGCAGCAGTAATTACAATGAAAAATGATTTAACAAGATAGCGAGTCAGGTGAGTTGAATACAAATGCACACCAGACTTCAGATTTTTATTTGTAAAATATTTGGAAAAACATTTAATATGTTTTTGCCACTTCAGTGATATGCACTAAATTGGGTTGGTCTATCACATAGAATACTATTGAAATACATAGAAGTTTATGGTTGTAACATGACAAAATATGAAGATGTTCAAGCATCATGAATAATTTTTCCAATCTGCTGTAGTCGACAACTGCTGCTATTGTGCAACCAACTAAGAGTTGTCTCTCTAACTTTGTTTAAATTTTCATCCTGCTTGCCTTGTACTGAATAACTCAAACACTAAGCCCCCAGTCCCATTTCAAATCTATTACTGTTGTAAATCACACAGAAGGCAAATAAGGAAGGCTTAAGCAGTGTTCCTGTGAGCCCACTGCTTAACCACTGATGTCTGTGCAAATAAAGGATTCTGTGCAGTGGGACAGGGAGAGAATAATCCCAGTGGGTTGCCAAGAGGGAGATTGTTCCTCAGTCCAAATCTGTAAATAATGGAGATGAAAGAGAACCAGGCCTAAGAATGATCTCAAGTGGCCCTGAGCAGCCCACGGGCCCAAGTCACTAACAGGGGGGAAACAGAGGCCCTACATCCACCCACAACTCCAGTCCGAGCTACCAGTTATATTTGGCAAGACAGCTAAGCTTAGCCATTTAGAATGAGGGGGTTGTTCAGTTGTTATGCAACTATTTTACTTTTTCAGCTCATATTTCCTAGTGAACCAACTCACAGCTTTAGAAAGGAGAGCAGTATTACATTGCTTTGGGTTTAAAACATTTTTTTTTCCTTTTGCCTATGAGTTGTCACACCTAAATGTTAATGATTACATATAATAACAGTTATACATGATTGGAATGATTATGATGGCTAATCATAATCAATCAAAGATGCACATGATCTCTACACATACAAGCTAGTTGACTCTCACAGAAGATGAAAAAATATGTTTGCACTTAACATGACTATGTACTTCGGTAAGCATGGATACTTGGCGTTCTGTTGAAGGTCCTTCATAGTGTAGCCCTCTGTGTCATAATTCACTTACCCCCTACTTTGTGTACAAATTGCAGACAAGCTTTCTTTTATTTCTTTAAGTAAACTCAACTATCACTGGATGTTGTCCGAGACCCTTACTTTTACAGACCCCTCTGGAAAAATCCCTGCCAAACAACTTATATTAGCGGCAGAACCTGACAGAAGCTGAGGCACTGCTCACATTTAGTATTGTCATGCATTACAGTGTATGATCACCTTTAGACACCACCATGTACAGTTCCTTGTGAAATTATTCACTCCCTTCAAACGGTTTCTAATTTTCTGTTACAAAAATTATTAATTAACAATGGATTAGGGTATGAGCAATGACTTGGCCATTTAAACAGATCTTTTGAAATATTTCTCCACTAACTTTGTACATCTACACCAGGGGTGTCCAAAGAGTGACCCGTGGACCATTTTTGGGCCTTTAAAGGATTTGGTGCCGCCCACAACCTCAATTCAAGAACACTACAAATTTGGGCCGACAGCACAGGTTGGTGGATGGGTCAAATTACACAGAGGAATAAAAAATCTTTCTTAAATGGAAAATGTTTGGTAGAACACAAGATATTCATCTTTTATTAAACATGTTTTCACTGTCATTTTAGTTTAATAGTAAACAGGACCACAAACATCTGAAGAGCAGAATTGGGCACACCCACTGAAAAAACTTGCATAACGAAAACGTGGAGCAGAAACAAAAAAGGACTGGACATGAAACTGGCTTGGCTTGGCAAAAACACTATTTGACAGCAGATGAGATGACAGTTTAATGATCCTGCGACAAATGAACCGAACCGGGAGTGTATATACAGGTGAAGACTGATTGGCAAAGTGCAGGTGGACCAAATGAAGCTGATGGCAGGCTGACTGTGGCAGGGAGTGGAAACAACATAAATAGGCTTAACAGAGAAGCAATAAAACAGTCTAACCAAGGGAAGTTCTTAATGAACATGATCTATAATGAATGATGAACAGAATACAGGAATAAGTAAGGAATAAAAGTGACACCTAGAAAACATATGTAATAATCAGCACTCAAACAAGAAACTAAACTTAAAGTAAATTAATCCTAAGCACCACATGGAAAACAATCATGAACAAAGTCCAAAACAAAACTCAAATACCCTCAGATCATGACAACATGCAGCAAGTCACATTTTTCTGCCTGGCAGATCAACTGGAGCTGTCCACCAATATTCAAGAGCAGATTTGTAATTCAAATGTGTGTTTTTGAAATTACACTAACCAAACTGATCAATAATCAGCAAATTTATCCAATATGTCAATGATAATAATTGGATAAGAACATGTGTGAGCATACAAGTTGGTATTATGTGCATGCACTGTTGCACTTCACACTAATAATAACTGAATAATGATTGGTAGAGCGATTCCACTTAATAACACTCAACATAACACATGCCAGAGCCTGTGCGTCTGCTGACATGCTCTTGCAAAGTTCAGGCACGTCTTGTGATGCAGACATCCCGCCAGCTCATTCATAAATGATCTGAGGGTATGATACAGCCCAAAGGAGAAAAAAAGGAAAAATGTGTAGCTGTCCAAGTGAATTTCACTGACATGGTGCTTTATAGGGTGCATGTCGGACTTCAGAGTGGAAAGAGCAAGAAAGTGGATTCTGTTTGGTGTTGCACCTCCAGGCCACAGCCATGGACACACAGGAGCAACTATGAGATCCCTTTTATTGCCTGGATATTAATATATTTACCATTTTACACCAAAATACTGTGTGAAGAACACTTTAGGTGTTTGACTTATTTTCCCTGAGTTCCCTGACATTCACAGAATCTGAATATGAAGATGAAGAACATACAAAAATGTTGCTAATTGTCTTTTATTTTTCACTTGAGCAATGGTGCTAATTTCTGATAACACTTATGGGGAGTATTAGGTTATATCCAGCTCAGCTGAGACAATACACAATATAAGGTTCACAGGATGAGAGGGGACAAGGTTTTTGGAATATTATTCGGATAACTCTGATACCCCACGTTTTTCATTATTTTGTATTCAATAAAATACAAAACAACAGCATACAGATGTTGCAAATGCACCTTTTTATTTATATATGTGTATATTGTACATTGTAAATATGTATATTCTGTAGTGCAAAAACAAAAACCAAAGAGCAAAGTGTACCGGAGTCAAATTCCTTGTTTGTATGTACAAACTTGGCAATAAAGCTGATTCTGATTCTGATTCTGATTACAAACGGGAAAGGTTTTGCAAGCCACAAAATCTATTTGGCATCAACATAGAATAATTCAGCCCACATTTTACGAATTCAAATATTGTGTGTTTAATGCATGACTAATTTTAAGGTGGTTTCAATGCTAAAAATGTTGAAAACAATGCCCTTTCTTTTTTTACAACAAAGAAAGTTTTCAAAAACCTTAAATTGAGTTAAAAATCTCTATTCAGTTTACTACAGTCAACTACAGGTAAGCAAGGGGAACCCAGATTCATTACAAAATCTTTAGGACAAAGCTAAAGCAAGCTGAAGCAATTTTAAGTGGCTAATGGTAAGCCAGTAGTGGTCTTCTTGTAAATCCTTCATATCTTGTCTTTCACTCAGTCACCTTTTTTTTTTTAAAGGAGTACCATAATGTTGATACTCAAACAATATTAATGTGTTGGATGTTTTTTTTAAAAAGTTGGTTCAGATTTTGCGAAGTGAGGTTCTGTGAAGTTATTATTGTGGAGGGTTCCCTTACCAGTGTTAGAACCATGTCATATCACCACGAGCTTGTTAGAAAGGTAAATAATTCCTCAACGTGGTGGAAGCTAAAAAAAATGTGGCATATATTTTAGCTGACTTTGAAAAAAAAAAAAACTCAAACAGAAAATGTCATATCACTAAGAATGGAATGCAGTGTTAGTGAATATTAACAATCTACAACTTCACAAGGGACCACTGTTACATATCAAATCCACCAGATCCATTGCAACTTATAAGGCAAAGCAAGTTTATTTTATAGCACATTTCAACTAGACAATTCCAAATGCTTTTCATTATGAAAAAAGTACTTTGCAGTGACAAAAAACATTAAAAAAGTACATTGCAGTGGCATGATAAGGGATGAAAGAAAAGTAGGTGAGGTGGACTACAGGCTGAAATTAATGATGTTTCTTTAAATAGTTTTAAAAGAACAATCAAAACAACTCTAAACAAATAGGATTTAGCCTTGATTTAAAAGAACTCAGAGATTCAGCTGTTTTGCAGTTTTCTGGAAGTTTGTTCCAGATAAATGGGTCATAAGATGTGTATGCTGCTTTTCCACGTTTTTTTAGGATTCTGGGGCTGCAGAGTAGACTTTAACTAGAAGACCTGAGTGGTGTTGAAGGTTGATACAACAGCAACAACAAATCTTTAATGTAGTTTGGTGCTAAGCCATTCAGTGACTTAAACTAAAGTAAGTATTTAAAAGTCTATTCTCTCAGATTCAGGGAGCCAGTATAAGGACTTTAAAACTGGAGTGATGTGCTCTACTTCCTTGGTTTTAGTGAGGATGTGGGCAGAAGCATTCTGGATCAGCTGTAGCTGTCTGATGGAGGTTTTAGGCAGACCTGTGAAGACACTGTCGCAATAATCAATTCGACTAAAGATAAAGTCATGGATGACTTTGTCGAGATCCTGTTGGGACATTAGTCCTTTGATTGGAAATATTCTTCAGGTGCTAGAAGACCGACTTAGTGATTGTTTTTATGCGCCTCTGAAGCTTCAGGTCCAGATTTCGGGCCTGATCAGTGGTTTCCAGCTGTAAAAACTGAAGCTTTGTGCTGACTCTTGATTGCTCCTTCTATGGTCCAAAAATAATTACTTGCATTTTGTTTTTATTCAACTTAAGAAAATTATGGGACATTCACGCAATGATTTGTCCTACGCCTCTACCCAACGCTTGGATAGGTTCATACTCTAGGGGGAGCATATAGATTCAATTCAATTCAATTCAAAAATACTTTATTAATCCCGAAGGAAAATTAAATTTTGTTGTAGCTCATATTATGCAGGTTTCTTCCAAGAGCCGTTGTAGATGCTGATAGCTGTGGGCAGGAAGGATCTCCTGTAGCAGTCTGTCTTACAGCAGATCTGAAGAAGCCTCTGACTGAACAGACTATTGTACAACAACACACTGCTGTTGTAGGACAGTCTCATGAAGATGAGATGATTGTTTCCACACCATGCCACAAAGTGGTCCACCAGCTCCCTATACTCAGCTTCATTTCTGATCCACCCCACGACTGCAGTATTTCTGCAGATGACAGGAGTCTGTCGTATTCGTACTCGTCGTCTTCCGCTTTATCCAGGACCGGGTCGTGGGGGCAGCAGACTCAGCAGAGAAACCCCGAAGTCCCACTCCCCAGACAACTCCTCCAGCTCCTCCAGGGGGAGCCCAAGGCATTCCCAAGTCAGCCGAGAGACATAGTCCGTCAAGTGTGTCCTGGGCCGTCTCCTGGACCTCCTCCCGGTGGGACGTGCCTGGAACACCTCCCGAGGAAGGCGTCCAGCAGGCATCCGGTATAGATGCCCGAGCCACCTCAACTGGCTCCTCTCGATGTGGAGGAGCAGCGGCTCTACTCCGAGCCCCTCCCAGATGGCAGAGTTCCTTACGCTATCTCTCATCGCTATCTCATCACTATCACGGGATCTCATTCTTTCGGTCATGGCCTTAGGTAAGGGTAGGAACGTAGAATGTAGACCGTAGACCTCGTAAATGGAGAGTTTCGCTTTTTCGGCTCAGCTCTCTCTTCACCACAACAGACCGGTACAGCGCCCCATTACAGTGACAGCAGCACCAATCCGTCTGTTGATCCCCTGCTCCATTCTTCCCTCACTCGTGAACAAGACCCCAAGATACTTGAACTCCTCCAATTGAGGCAGGAACTCCCCTCCAACCTGAAGAGGACAAGCCATCCTTTTCCGGTCGAGAACCATGGCCTTGGACTTGGAGGAGCTGATCTTCATCCCAGCCGCTTCACACTCGGCTGCGAACCACCCCAGTGCATGCTATAGGTCTTGGCTAGAGGGGCCAGCAGGACCACGTCATCTGCAAAAAGAAGAGACGAAATCCACTGGTCCCCAAACCGGACCCCCTCCGGCCCTTGGCTGCGCCTACAAATCCTGTCCATAAAAGTTATGAACAGGACCGGTGACAAAGGGCAGCCCTGCCGGAGTCCAACATGTACTGGGAACAGTTGTTGGTGTCTGATTCACAGAATAAAAAATGTTGGAAAGTGGTTATTAAGAAAAAAATTCACCTTTCTTGAAAAGATGCCTTCTTTCCTAGAAAATGTTAAAGTTGTCTATAAAGTTCAGAGATTTCCCAGCACATGTTTTTTTAAGCTGTTTGTTGAGCATCAGCAGTTTACTAAATCTCTAATCTCTCTGTCGAAATGTCCATAGAGGTCCACTAAAACACACCTTGACATTAAGTCCTGAACTTTGTTTTATCTGAATAAGAATCCTCTTTCTAGATTTCTGATTGTTGCTTCACATCAGGAGCTCTTCTGTGTATGATGAGGTATTTCACTGTTGGATGCTCTTTCATGATCATCAGTATTTTCTCTAAGATTTCAGAACCCATGTTATTGACAAAACATAGTACTTTGGTGTTTTTCTTGCTGCCAAAGTGTTTAAATTAATTCACTCTATTACCCACTATTAGGATTTGTGGCCTGGTGGCTGGCTCTTTCTAAAGCCAGTTAGGACAAAACCGTTTAGAGTGTAATGTGTTGTCATACCTCTCGCTGGTGAAAGATGGGCTTTCCTTCAGGAAGTCAGCCTTGAAAAAGTGAAGCAAACCTATTTTCTAATGGAATTCCAGGGTTTTCAGTTGGTATGCTCCCATAATTTGTGGTGAGAGCAGTCCGCTGTTTTCTCCTTTGTACTGGGGTTGAAGAGATGTTCCACTGTACTGGCGGACAAGCTGTTTCATCTAGGTTTCAACATTCACTTCAAGCCAAATTTCCATTACTACATCTTTTACTGATTAGCTTGTGCTACAATAAAAAGTGTAGTTGCTCTTAACGTGTTCTGGTCCTTCTTTCAAAAGCGAAACGTAAACAAATTCTTTAAAGTAGTTTAGTCCAACTTTTCTGTAGTTTTTGGCTGAGAGATAAGAAGTTAATAGTAAAATAATGCAACCAAACAGAGAGCACTGGTACAGAGTGTCCAAGCAAGCAGAGAGCTGGAAGCAGCATTAGTCTGCTCTAGCTTCAAAGGATCGGAGTAAACTTTTAGATTTAGCACTAGGCTGTCCAGGTCTCGCAGTTGTTTGAAAACTATGCCAAGGGACCCACAATCAACGGATAAAGCAAATTGATTTAGTAGACATCTGCTTAGCTTGTTAGGTTACCACTACTCAACCCAATGGGTTGACTAACATAAAACATGCTTAAAGTCACAAAACACTCTCCATTATCCATCATGGAATCCAGTAACATAGTGGCCGAGTCGACGCCACTTTTACTCCCATTGTTTACCGGTCATTGCCCGTAAATAATGTCCATTTGGTCGAACTGCTTCCAATTTTTTCAGTTTGAACCAGTCCATTCATGGGGTCCTTGATGGTCTGGTAATTGCTTTTCACTGTTTTAGGATTCTCCCAGTATTGCTTTGGGGTCCGCTGGTACCTGTGAGCAGCCAACAGAGACGCTCTTGTGACACAACCTGTGGACTCCACCCCCTAGCCAACCAGTGATTGACAGTCTTCTTAAATCACATTTTCAGCCTGATTCAGCTCGCTTGGAACCCCTGCCAAGTAGGTCCTAAAAAGGGGCCTGATACCAAGTAAAAGTTACTAATGGAAAACCCTAATAACTGATTAGAGCCGAGCCAAACTGTGCTGAGTAGGTACTAGTGGAAAAGGGCCATAAGAGTCTCAAACCCAGATTCAACAGGGTATCAAGCTTAATGCATTTAACATCATATCCGGGGCCTGTAACACTAATTTACACTTACTTCACCAGATGAAGCCACATGCTAATCACATCTGGATAGTGCTTTGGCAGACAGATTTTACTTTGATGAGTAAAATCATTGTGTTTTGATATTGGATTATCTCATTGCATGAGATATTATCTGGAATCCCTTTGTTGTGTTTTTCACGAGTTTCAAACGAAGATGGGTAGGAATATGAAAGTCACTCTTTAAACATGCTTAAAAGACTTTGAAGACACTTTTCATATTATGTTGAAAATTCCATATTTACCAAGATCAAGTGCTATGCTTTATTTGTCCTCGTAGATCTTAGTTTTTCTTGTTGTTGCTTTCTCACATGATCTCAATTTTTCCTGTTTTTAACTTGTTTTTTACTGATTTACTAGGGAAAAAGTACGACTGAAGAGTGCAGACAAGTACTAGCTCATTATTTGGCGAGAAAATTGGGGACTGCACTTTAAATCAAATGTACTGTAATTGCATATCAATGCTAAAGACTTTCTTAACTTTTTGTAAGGGTGTTCTTATTGTACTCTTGTACAATTATATTCAGGAAATAGAATAATATGACTAGAGCCAAGTCCAATAAGAGAACATGCTGGCTAAGAAGGATGCTTTTGAAGATGCTGAAAATAAACCAGTTATAGCAAATATCTGTTATCATTTATCAGTCATGTTGAAGCACACACATTGTTACTAAACAAATGTAGCTGAAACAGCTACTTGTCAGTATTTCCAGGGCTAACAGTGACAGTTATTGCACCTGAAGTTATTATCCTGCAGCCAGGTTATGGTTACTGCCTGCTGCAATGATAACACCACTGTGAGGCAGAGTGTTTACAGTATGTACTTTTACCTTATTGACTGTTGCTGCCGCATTTCCCTCCTGAAAATAGCTGTTGTTACACTTCTCATCTTGCTCTGTATTTTAATGTGCATTACTGTAAGTTAATTTTAATTTCAATAAATAGATCTAAACATGAAGAAATTAAGCCCATTCTGTTAAAATTAAGCATATCTATGAAGTATGTGTGATGGTTATCATGTGCCCCCCTTTGTACAGAGCATGGGTATTGGGATGAAGGTTGTAAAATATAAAGTGTACTGGTGCATCAATAATGGGTACATTACAGTTGTTGTGGCATTACCATCTAATGTCATTTCCTCCCACGCTTAATAATCACCTGAACATATGGACATCAACATGCATCATTCTGTGCAAAGTCAGCACAGTGCCAATTATTAGCTGAAATAATTAAAAAAAGGTTGGGCTACTACCAGTTGAAGCCACTTCCTAGCATTCACCATGTAGAGTTGAGTGAGTCTTCAACAGTGCAGACAGAGTTACTGCATGACGTAGCATGACATTAAGTAATGTATGTTCCACTGGTGCCACAATTGAGAAGGTTATTCATTTCTTTGCATATGAATGGTAAATATCATGTTAGGATTTTGACACTCATGCAGTAGTATTTTTCAGCATACCTAATCAGATCTATCTGCTGCCTTATGCAAGTGTTATTTACTCAAGGTGCATTGTTTTCCTATACAATTAAAACAGATGGTATATACCTTGTGTTCGGGTTACAAGTTTCATATATTAATGAAAATGTTTTTGTTTAAGCCATAGTCTTTCACAAATTCTCATTCGTCCCTGACTCAGTTTATTTTAAAAACACTTAGCTAAAGCTTTTTTGCATCATAAAACAAACTTGTTTCACAAAATCATGTCAGGTATGTTGATATATTTTGGAGATGGAATGTCGATTTCTGCAGAGAACAAGCTAGAATTATACACTCACCGGCCACTTTGTTAGGTACATCTGCAGCATCTGTGTGATGCTAATATGTCAATATGGAAAAATACCTTTTTTAAGTCGAATGTAATTTTCCATTCTGCTTCCTTTAATCAACTTATCTTGTTTGACAAGGCACCATGCACTGGGGTAAGGTCAACCACATTAACCTTCTTATCTTCCTAAAGCATCTGTTGCAGGCTGCCCTCCATCACTGCTGGCCTTCCAACAGAGTTATGACAAGTCCTCTGTCACAACTAGGTCTTACAACTACCTGTTAAAGATGAATGGGTGTGAGCCCCAGAGCCCAGGTGCACTAAAGCAGACAGTTTCTGCTATGAGGCTGCTAGCTGCCAGACCAACGGCTGGCCAGTCTAAATCTGACAGCTGCTGAGCTGAGACATCAAACTGGATTAGGCATTGCAAAGCTTCCAGGAGCCTTTTTTGGTACCAGGAAAACAAACTTTACAGTAACAACTAAGGAGAGTGAAAGTATCTCAAAAAATCTTTTAGTCTAACATTTAGCATGCTGGCATAGAGTATTTTGTGTTGACGGTATTTAATGTTACTTCAAGGTAGTTTCACTTTGTATACTGTTCACAGGGAGCATGAGTGGTGATGGGTGGTTGATCAGAAACTGTCCAGAGACAGCAACTAGAGACTGTCTTACAAGCCAGCATGGCACCACCATCAGAGGGCAGTGGGGCTTAGACGGGAGCTGCAGCGATATCTTGTACCATGTTGCTCACATCTTCGAAAATGCAGAGCATGAAAACTAAAGAAAATCCCACTTCTGTTGCTTGTTTTTGTTTTGTTGATTTTTTTTCTTCAGTTTCCTTTACCGTCTGTTCTAATTGTCACAAAAATAAGAGATAGTATCTGCTCTATGTTGTGTTAGTGTGCCGGTTAGTGGCTTGAAATGGTTTGTGTTGCTGGAAAACTTGTTTGATGTGGTAATTGCACTGAGCCACAGATAATAATTATAGACATTTTTAGAATATATTCAAATTTCTTTGTCAGCTCTCTGCTGGCCCATTTTTGCGGCATTATGTTTTCCTCCCTTTTTTTACACATATTTTTTTGCACGTGTCACTCAGGATTTTTTTTTCACGGACACTGTCAGACTTTAGTCTTTGGTGGAAGAAGATAGAGCACCCATTATTCAGGCTTTGGCCCTTGCCCAGCTTGCTTGGTCACCCATCCTTACCTGAGTGACAATGAGGCTGAGCAGCAGACGAAAGCCATGAAAGGTGAATATGACAGCGAGCAGGCTTCTGTGACTACAGACGGTGGTTTGGATGGAAAGAAACAGAGGGAACGGAGCTGTTGGAGGGCCAAAAACCGGGGGTCATTGCTGAACTGTCAGCGAGGTGGTCGAGCGAGGAGGCTGCCTCTGTGCTGTGCTTGTCCTGCTCAAGCAGCCAGAAATGCCTAAAGACCATGGAACATTCAAGTGTTTCCACTCAGTAACTACCAAAGATGGCACGAAATGTCTGATGAGTGCCCCTTCAAGCACACGCCATAGGAGATGCAACTAATAGATTTAATACTTTAAGATTTTATAACATTAAGAATTTTATTGTAAAACTGCAATCAGCTAACATTTTGTTGAAATAAGTGCCAGCTATTATTTTCACTCCAGAAATTAAGCTGGCTGCTTTGAGGTTGACAGCTTCTATGTATAGTTAACCCCAAAAGTATACATTTCCATTTGGTATCAAAATGTAAAATTACTTTCTTTCAATCAAGAATTTTGTTTCTAATGGAAATGAGACAGCCATCTCTCAACACATTATGAAATGATGTAAAAAGAGTATCAATGTTGGAAAATGTTTTGTATCCGTTTTCATTTTCATTATGTTAGAAAATAGCATGTCAAAATTATATATATTGTTCTCAGTAATCCGTTAAAAACTCTTTATCACAATTACAGCCATCAGGCCCATCTTATGATTGTTGACAAGTGTATTTCCACTGTTATTTTAATAATTCCTCTTTAGAGATGAGCTCCAAGTCCTTGAAGTTGAAAGGCATCTTGCCATCACCCTAATCTTTAGTTTACTCGAGGGATTCTCCATCAGATTCTAAGTCCTCTTACTGGGCCACTAGAAAATGTTAATATAACTTTCAACCAGAAGAAATATGTTGGTAAAATTTAAATATTTATTTAAATGTAAATCTGCCTTGAATAATATTGGGATTAACTGTCTGTATGAAAATTTTTTTCTTAAACTTTTTCATTGTAAACAGTAATTTTGCTCATTTTCATTCAGTTTCAAAGGCCTTGTATGAAATGGTAGAGAAAGTCCAAGAGTGACCTCAGTATTTATCTTGCTGTTTAGAGCATAGTGTACTGCAGTTCTGCCCATCCCCACCTGTTTCTGTGCATTGCCGATCACCCTGCTGAAAGGAGGGCTCCCAGACTTTTCCCAATGGTTTAAAGACAGACAAATTTCGATCTTCGGAAATAGTTCAGGTTGCAAAAACTAAAGGTAATGTTGTGTTTACAATACAAATGGCAGGCTATGACAGATGTCTAAAATGCAGCTGACTGCTGGCTCGCTACCACAGCACTTAGTAATTATTAGTAACTATTTAACCTAACCGAGCTGAATAAACTTACTCTGAACAGAGATTTATTTAAGGACAGTTTTAGATTTATGAAAGCTTTGTTCTGCTGTGTTGTGAAGACACAAACAATTTTATTTTTATGCTTTTATTAGCGCCAGGGCCAAGTTAGAATTGGACATAAAATAATTTATGAATTAGTGAAACCTGAATTATTCTACACTGATTAAAGACTCTTATAAAGGCAGGTTTAAACACAATGTTTTAACTGTGAAGGCCTTGGTCTATACAGTGAAACAAAAACTACATTTTAGTATTCTCATACATATTACTTTAAAATATGGCTTTACTTTACTATGCGGTTTGCAATTTGTGAAACCCTTATTTTATCTGTGAAAAAAAAATGGGGGATTTATCCTGTATAGATATATTATATATATATATATATTGCTAAAATCAACTTTTCTAGTTCTCCTGAACCTACTATCAAGCATAATTTCTTCTTGTGAGCTGAGTGGATTGTCAGACCGTTTTATTCAAGAGAAAAAATCACATTTTTTAATTTTCATTTTAGGAAAATGACAGTAGAATATTTAAAAAATCGGTTTTGCGGAATTTATTACTTTTGAAGATTTGCTTGGAAACTGTGTTTGAATTTAGAACAATCCAGATGCCAAAAAATCAATCATTGCTACAAAAGCTGCTTTCTTAGATGGAAACAGAAGGCATGGGCTCAATTCAGGGAGCTAATACAGTATCCCTTGGGTGTTAAGTGCATCCACAGGTCTACAGAAGGTTTCTTGTTTCCTTTTTTTGGATGCTTTTCTTTCTTTTCTTAAAGGTTAATAGAATCTGTTGACCCCCCAAATACGTTGTTGCTTCTCCTTAGAAGAAAGAAAAACTTTGGATCCCATTCCCCTTGAGTGACATTTATTGTTTCCTTGAATCTTCCTGCACCTAGTCTGAGGCTTCGTATTTTGTGGACAACATATCTGCTGCCTTTCATAAATATGTACATACAAGACATAGACACATTTATATGGGAACATTGCATTTCCCTGAATTATACCCCCTCTTCCCTCTCATCGATCAGCACCTCTGGGTGACAGCAGGAAATCACATCATATTACCAGCCCTTTGTTAATATCGTTAGCGGATATTGTTCTGAGGCGAGGTGTGGACTTGCCCAATGTGATTAACTCCTATGATGAATTTGCCCTGTTGTTTAGAGACCGCTAACTGACTTCAGTGATTGACCTGAACCAGAAGCCTTTTAGGCATTTATTGATGTTCACCGAGTGTTATTCCTTTAATGACTGCACTATGATCATTGCCAGCTTTATGGCTTGAGGGAAGCCAAGTTGAGTTAGCAAAGTTTGACTAAATGCAGTTTTAGAGGGTGATGGCCACATAACAAAGTTACTGTGTACACATGTGGCTTGGCAGTGTTTAGTGCAGCAGCAGTGTTTATTGCCCATCATTTTCTGGTTTTAGGGAATAGCCGGATAACTGTACAGGCTCTCAGATGGGCCGAGGGCAGACACATGCCAGAAGGCCTGAATGTTTTGTGGGAATGCCAGGTCTCCGTAGGATTTGGCATAGCAATTCCAGTCAAACTAAGTCACCAATGTAAATTATGTATCTAACCAGCTAAAAGGTCAAAATGTTAATTTTTTTGTATTATTCTAGGCACCAAAGGAAAAAAAGTTTGATTGTCTTCAAAAAATTTGCACATACTAAATCCATGCAAACCATAGTTTGTGCCACTTTCTAATTCCTCAAACAAACACAAATATGCATATGCTACTAAAATACTCTACAAATAGTGTGTGTTTGTGCTGACACTGTTTGCTCATGTTTAGATGGGTTATTATGCACGCATTTAAGAGTAGGTAAGTGGTGTATACTTATGTAGATACCAAACAGAAAAAAAAAATTGCTTTGGATTTCGCAATAACAGAGGTGCATGAAAGAAGTACCGTCTGCTGAAAGCTGGTGGCAATTTTGCTGCAGGAGAAGAAAAAGTGGTCTCAAAGCGACATGCTGTGCTACTGCTGCTTTACAGAAAACAGGGTGGGACTGTCACTGAAGGTAGAATTGATCTCTTCTAGTGTGCTCTGCCTAATGTGAGTATTTATCTGATCATTATGCTTGTGGAATGCAAAGAAGGTTATCTTTGTTATCAATATGCGATACTGGAGAAGTACTATGAGAAATCTCTGCTCCATCTGAATGGCTCACCAAGAAAGAGCATACAAGGATGTGGCACACATTTCTTAATAAAAAAAAACAGTATGTAATCAAGGTTCAGAAATAATAAATGTTTCTTTTTTGTTCTGATAGATCATTAATTCTTACACTACATATTCAATTTATTTCAACTTCAGTGAGTGCTTGTTATCCTCAAATGAATCAGTTAAAGTGATAAAACACTCGGATGTGAAAGAGAAATTTGTTTTATCTCTTTAATATTTTTTTCTCTATCTAATTGATCACTTCACCTGCTGTGGCTGAAATGAACGGCAGTT
>JAHHUM010003126.1:0-35086 GCA_036173005.1 Crenichthys baileyi | reverse complement strand
TCTCTTTCAGACTAAGGCCTGATGTCTGCCTGGCATCATTTACATAGAACCCTTCTGACAACATGAAGTCGCCTACTAACTTCATTTATAGAGCACTTGAAACACTCACAGCTCCAAAGTGCTGTACACAAACTAAATGAAACAGCAGTCACATGATACAAAAATAAACCAATAATAAAATCAATAGGACCTTAAAAATAAATAAAACAGCCATGCATTAAAATAGTTTATCATACATTCACAGAACTCTATCAGAGTATCACATACACACATGGACAAAATTGTTGGTACCCCTCGGTTAATGAAAGAAAAACCCACAATACTCACAGAAATAACTTGAATCTGACAAAGGTAATAATGAATAAATATTCTATGAAAATGAACAAATGAAAGTCAGACATTGCTTTTCAAACATGTATCAACAGAATTATTTTAACAAATATACTCATGAAACAGGCCTGGACAACAATGATGGTACCCCTGAAAATAATGTGACCAAAGGGACGTGTTAAATCAAGGTGTGTCCATTAATTAGCATCACAGGTGTCTACATTCTTGTAATCAGTCAGTGGGCCTATATATAGGGCTACAGGTAGTCACTGTGCTGTTTGGTGACATGGTGTGTACCACACTCAACATGGACCAGAGGAAGCCAAGGAAAGAGTTGTCTCAGGAGATTAGAAAGACAATTATAGACAAGAATGTTAAAGGTAAAGGTTATAAGACCATCTCCAAGCAGCTTCAGGTTCCTGTGACTACAGTTGCACATATTATTCAGAAATTTAAGATCCATGGGACTGTAGCCAACCTCCCTGGACGTGGCTGCAGGAGGAACATTGATGACAAAACAAAGAGACGGATAATATGAACAGTAACAAAAGAGCCCAGAAAAACTTCTAAAGAGTTTAAAGGTGAACTTCAAGCTCCAGGAACTTCAGTGTCAGATCGCACCATCCGACGTTGTTTGAGGCAAAGTGGACTTAATGGGAGACGACCAAGGAGAACACCATTGTTGAAAACAAATCATAAAAAAGCCAGACTGGAATTTACCAAACTACATGTTGACAAGCCACAAAGCTTCTGGGAGAATGTCCTATGGACAGATGGGACAAAAACTGAACTTTTTGGCACCTCAGCTCTATGTTTGCAGACGAAAAATGAAGCATATGAAGAAAAGGACACCGTCCCTACTGTGAAACATGGAGGAGGCTTTGTGGGCCTGGAGTGGGCCAAAATACCTGCTGAGAGCTGCAGAAGTCTCATTGACAGTTATAGGAGTCATTTGATTGCAGTGATTGCCTCAAAAGGTTGTGCAACAAAAATATTAAGTTAAAGGTGCCATCATTTTTGTCCACGCCTGTTTCATGAGTATATTTGTTAAAATAATTCTGTTGAAGCATGTTTGAAAAGCAATGTCTGACTTTCATTTGTTCATTTTATTGAATTCTTATTCATTATTACCTTTGTCAGATTCAAGTTATTTCTGTGAGTATTGTGGGTTTTTCTTTCATTAACCGAGGGTCACCAACAATTTTGTCCATGTATGTAAAGGCCCATGTGATGTCCAAGGGAAGGTCTTTCTATAACTTAGAAGCTGCTACAGCAAAAGCACGATCTCCTCTGACCCTGCGCTTTCTTATGGAAATTCTTCTATTTAGTGCTCCAAAGTATTCCAAAGTGCTGTGAACTTTCATTAACCTCTCTTCTCTGACCTCAGTGTTTTTATTAGTGTTCTGGTATTTAGAGTAGATGGCCTCTAGCCATTTGCTGAAGAATTATGGTCAACACTCCCTAAAGGGGGGGCAGATGGGGTCTTCATTAATAATTGTCTTACCTCTGTCCTGGGGAGGTCGTTCAGGGGCCATAAAAGTTAAACTCTTTGAAGCTGAGGTAACAACCCTCATTTCTGCTATAAATACTGTCTGAAACTGTGCTCTGGGCTCTGTTTCACTGACACGTGTCAGTGACAGGGGTCAAACGCAGAAATGCCGTTTGAATAAAACTTTTAAAAAGACAAAGTCCGGATTTTTCTCTTACTGTGAGTGTTTGTTAATTCTTTTCTCTCCCACTTTTGATAAGAAAAAGTATATTAGTATAACTTTTGGCGTCACGAACAGGATCCGACATGCCAGAGAAACGCAGGAGGGGCAAGGACGTCTGGCCAGCCTGGAGACGTTGTCTTCAGTCCCTCCATTTTAAAACCGAGGGGGTCCTTGGTGCCTAACTGCGCCTTCTGGCTGATCGGATTCAAACTATTTGTCTTCAAATATATCTTGGTGAGAAGTTGCTCTGTATGATATGTTTTTATTACACATTAACCATCATCCCAATTCTAATTGTGATTAGGTTCTCGGAGTTTGGGAGAAGGAGAAGGAGGACATCGGCTGAGGGCAGATTTACCCTGTAAAGGTATACAGGGAGGGGTTTTATGGTAACAATCCTAATAAGACAAAGCAAAACAAAGGGTTTTTGCGGGTGGTTTTTAGCAATTTTTACACCTTATAAAGGAGAAAAGCCAAGTGGTCAGACGTGCCACTGAACAGGGAAAAAGGCTATAGCTAAAATGGGTTCCGGAACAAAGGCATCAGAGGTTGTTCCTTCTCCAAAACTCTGCGATTTATAAAATAATGAAAGGAAAAGGGTGGGGATGATTGTGTAAAAATTGCTTTTAATTGGGAAAGAGATAGGTTTGGTTTCCACAGGGTGAAGTTTGAGTGTAAATAAGTTAAATAGTTAAAATATAAAATAGTTTAAATAGTTTAAGTGAAATTTGGGGATGGACGGAGATGAGAAAAAATAAAAACATAAGAAAAAGATTAAAAAGCACAGAGTGCATCAATTAAGGGTTAAAGAGTTAAAACTTTACTGCAGGAAGTTTTTGTTTGTCTTAAATGCTGCGATTAATATGGATAAGAAGGTAAAAAGTGAAAAGAGTGACATTAGAGATGGGAAAAGAAAGTGTTTTAGAAAGGAGTATTAGTGCATGTTCTGGAAGGAAGTGACAGGACAAACCTGACTGACTGACTGATAATATTTCTGTGTGCAAAAATCTGAACCTATACTAAACTTTTTTCTTCTGTCTCTCACACACACATACACACATATAGGGGGATTTTGAGTGCAATCATCTGCGTTTTTTGAGTCTGGACTTTAGAAACCTGCCCTTCCCATGGCTACTCTCATCCAGAGACGCTTCTTCAGCATGGCCTGAAAGAGAGAGGATGCTGCCCTTGTTGCTGCAAATGACAGAGTGAGTTTCCACCAGAACGAAACTCAGAAGAAGTCTGGCCACCAAACACCCACTGAGATGGACAACGATCCATGCTGTTTGCCAGAGCCAGTAAGAGCGATACACTGGATTTATATTGAAAGCACATCTTAATGCAGGCAGAAGAAGAGAAACAGGCGGAGCAAAGTTCTTCCTCTGGAGAAGTTAAAGTGGACAAGGAAGGGAGGAATGTCCCACCAACACACCTGGAAAGGCTTGGGTTTTTTTGGACTGATAGAGGGACTGTGTGCCATTGAGCGCAGTCGAAGCGATCGACCAGAGCGATAAGAAACTGATGGGGTAACGTACAAACACAACACATTTGCCATAAATACTTTCCTATTTTCTGCAACGAAGAACGCTTATTAACGCTGCTCATGTGACGCTTGCTTGACGTTGACAGATATAGCGGGTATAAATTAAAAATATTATTTTAGGGTTAGAAAAGTATCTTCAAAAGGGTGATAACTTAGCTCATTGATATTTTCCAGTAATTTTTTATGAGAGCAAGCTTATTATTTCATGGTGGAATATTCAGGGTGAAATTATCTAGTTATGTAAAAGTTATTAAAAAAGCAGAGAAAGAGTTACATTTTCCAAAACTCAGCAGTAATCATGTGTTTCTATGTTATTTTCAGGACAGATCTCATGAAGGAACATTTTAAAACCTCATCATGCACGGAAACACACCTGATGGGATCTCACCTTCATATTGTTTTCTGTTGTCAGAGTTTGTATCCCATAAAATCTAATGGGTCGAGACCTCATTAAAACAGGCTTAGTTCTACTGTAGATGGTCTTCATACAGTCTCTGACACAGTAGTACTTACAGTGGGGTGACAGTTTTGATCACAGTGCTAACTTACGCTTATGGAAGTACAAAATTCATTGCTTTTTCACAGCCGCTGCTAGGGAAGAGGTTATATTAGTTTGTTTTTCCTTCCCTCTTCTGATTCATGCAGCGCGTTGATTTAAACTGTACCTTAAATCAGGTTCTGACAAAAACTATGAAAAGGCTTGGTTCTGCAGTTTTTATTTTTTACTCTGGGGAAGGAAAGGAAATCTAATCAGTTCTGGCTTGTCACAGAAATATTAAAACCATTGTTTTCTAATTTATCACCAGCTAAAACTTTTAAAACTTTTAAAAAGAATGGTTAGTTTTAAAAACACACATTTCCTTGGCAAAAACAAAACTTTAAAAATGAGAATGGAAAGAATTGGTGTTATTTTGAAGTAAAAGAATCTGATTGGACAGTGGTACCACACTAAAATTAAACCTAATCTGATGTTCCCTAAAAGACTCTGCATAGAAAAGGCCTTCAGGACTGTGGAATTATTTCCCACCACGGTACCAATTTTTTAGCATGCTTGTTCCTTATTTTAAAACAGGACTCTGTGTTTTGGTTTTGTTTTTAGGTTTTTTTAGCATAATGTTTGTCTGAAGCTTCTTATGAACTGGGTAGGAGCGAAATATGATCTGAGGTAAATTAGGAAGCTGTGAACTAGTAATTTTTTTATCTGATTATTGTCCAAGTAGAAAAATAATACACTAACAGGTCTGGGATATTAAGCCAATCCTTCAAATCTCTGCAGAAAGCTAGCATCATTGTTGTCAATGCAGCAGTACTCAACCTGTGGTTCCTGGACTCTTGAAGCCCGTGAGCCATAGATTTTGGGTCCATAACATTATACTACTGTATATTAAAGGTAGACGAATTCCTATCATAAACAGATCTAAGCCAATGATGAGTTCAGTCATTATGGTGTAGTTTTGAATATGGCAATAAATACTCAAAATTCCTGACTCTGGGGAATCACAGATTGGGGCTGAGAGTTTGTTGAGAGCCAAGGCTAGGATTCTTTATAATGGAATAAAGCAGAAGTAAAACTCTTTATTTAGGGAAAAGAAAAGAAATAAGGCCCTCTTAACACTTAAGAGGATGGTCGGCTCTAAACTACAGTCCTTGTTTGATTTCTTAGGCGTTTAAAGATTAAAAGAAAACTGCGGGAGTACAACGGTACACAAGGTAATTTCAGATTACTAAGGAATAAACAATATTGGAACATTTATCAGCATTTTAGATTTTTAAAGAGGGTTCTAGTAATAATTTTCTCCCAACTCTCAAAATGTAAATAGCCCAAATTAAAGATAAATGATGTTGGTTGTCTCCCTTTGAAACGTTATGTGGGAACAAAGTCCAGTTTGGAGTCAAGCTTCTTATCTTAATTTCTGGTTAAGTTTAACAACTGCAGTTTTGTTTAAGTTTGGGTATGCCATAAAGATGTCAATGCCGACTTAAAATACTTCTTTTGCATTTAAACCTGATCGGAGAAATTCTTGAATACAGCTGGGATCAAATTGAGCAAAACAAAAGAGAACTATAACAATAACTCTCAGGATTGTAGTTATTATTATTACAGGTTTACAGTATAAAGAATTGGCAAAGGTTTCAGCATCAGTAAATTTGGATTCATGTTAGAGAAACTGTTACTGTGCTTCTAAATAGTTTGTGAGATCTTTTTGGACTATGTGCACTCATTTTAAAAGAGGATCCTGAAGATTGTCATAATAAAATGATCAATTACAGCATTAAGAGATATGGCTGAAAAAACATATTTTGAAAAAGAGATTGTTAAAATTTCTTTAAATTCTTGAAGCTTCAAATTGGCCATTTGTCTGTCTTTGATGTTTTGTCTTTGTTTTGTGGACTGAATGTTTCGTTATGTGTTGCATGACATAATAATGCATGTTTAGAATAATTGTTTCTAAATCCCAGATTGATTAAAAAAAACCTTCAGTTTTCAGGAGAATTAGAAGCAGCTCGTTTTGAGGTAGGTGTGTAAACAGATTTGCAGTTTAAGTACACTAAGATGGGTTTGAAATGAAGAAAACTGTGGGGTCCGCCTATAAGCTGCCCATAAGAGGTTAGTTCTGCCTGACTCAGCCTCTATCAGGTTTGTTCATGCGCTTGCTTCATGGTGACGCTCAGCACCTCCCTTCCTGAGTTTTTAACACTGTTTAAGAGACAATAGAATCAAAATGCTTGTTGTGATTGTTGCGCCTTAACATGTTTTTTGATAATATTAAGGATGTAGCATGACATTTAGATTTATTGGTGTTTACTATTAAAAAGGTTAATGAAATAGTTTCAAATATTTGAAGAATTAGTTTTGCATGAAGGATCATTGGTGATTTATTAGGTTAAAAGTTTTCCCTGGTCGCCATTAAGCTAGCTGACAGTTTAAGATATGCTAAAAGTAAGGAAATAATTTTGATAAAGAATCTGAGTCATGACTTCATATTGGTGCAGAATTATTTATCAGATTAAATTGTAGAGTTTATGCATCACAATTACATTAGATGTCCATGACTCTAATACTCATACTTCATAAACGACAAATCAGGATGATATGTGACTTATTTCTAAGTGTGAACATTGATGAACTGCACAACATCTGAAGTTTGCGTTTGTTGTTAATGGAACTGAATTACGGTTAGAAACATCTGGATTTATTATTTATGTTGTGTTTGCCTGAGAGTGTGTTCATTTCATAGTGGGCACTATTTGTCAGAATTCATGTCTCGGTTGTGTTTATGTAATGTGATCCCTGGTGACTAGAAGTTTTTTATACTTTTTGCTGGATTGTCGCATGGGTTGACCTGCGCCAGAATGAGAGGAATGTCAGAATGATTCACCAAAGTTTTAGCACTCATGGACAAAAGGTAGCTCATACCTCAGTGAGGACCTTGTGACAAAGCAGAAAGAGACGTTGTACGTTGTTTATATAAATGGTGCATAGTTCTTAAGATCACATTCTGAAAACTCCTCTGAAAGTATGGTGTTGATTCTTTTGTGAAATTTTACATCTCCACAGATTAGAGCATTTTTTTGTTAATTTTCTTTGGGTATTCTGAAACAATATGGAAATAATGACCTGTAATCAGGCCTGCCTCAAACTACATTATGTCAACTTTTAATATTCAGAATATTTGCTGCTGATGATCACTGCTAGTATACTAGGTGGAGTGAGAAGATTACTTTTCGCCTCTTGATTTTGCTGGATGTTTTGATGAAGTTCATGTGATTAAGCAGCTAGGATTTGAGTAATTAAAAATTAAATCAATGCAAAGGGTTGGAACGGTTCTGCTTATTGTTTTTCATTTACGATGGAGACTTTTGAAGTGCTGTTTGACAGGTCTCCTAGTTTTGGGCATGGGGATATTGCTAAGATTTCTACCTTCAACATCTTTGTGTGAAGAGAGGATGTTTGTTGTTTACTGTCAAAACTGTCCACTGTGGTTTCTCAAGTTTTCACAGATTGAAAATGCATGCATTGCTGAAAACAGCACCAATCCAAACTCCACTCCTTGATTCAGGAGTAACACAGTTGAAGTACAGATGCTGGGATCGCCCATATCAGATCCTACACCATGTATAAAGGTAGCAGAACTGTGACACCTGGGTCTATGCTAATCTGGAAGGTGTTCATGGGGAACACCACCTGAGCAGCATCCTGGTTCTGAAACCTCCTACCTAGAGGGGCTTCCAACGACCGACCACCTGTACCAGCTTGGTAACAGGGCAGCTTGAAGCGCAGAAACCACTCTGAAGAGGCAGCAGGATTTTAAATTTGTTTATGATTTGTTCTTCTTTGGAAAAAAAAAACTGTTTGTTTTCAGTACCAGAAGAAAGGACATCCACTTCAAGGTCACGATGCAGCTATATGGAAGATGATCTGTTCTGATGCTGATGATTGTATTGCAAGTTTTATTACTCCTGGTGTTTATTTGGGAAAAGGTAAGACTAAGACCAATTTGATGACTATCCTGAGTAATTATGCTAATAATACCATCAGCTGATTCGAAGAGGGATTCATCACTTGATACATCAAACTGTGAGGAAGATAAGGAATGACAGTTGTTATGGTGTTGTTTGATTCCATGTGCTATTCAACCATTTTGTTCCTGTTCCTATTAAAAACTGCTTCTATTTCTAACTATTTTCTTTCCAGATTGGCAACAATAACCAGGCTGGTGGAGTTATTTTTCCTTGGGTGAGGAATTACATTGTAAGAACAAGCAGAAATGTTAGTAGATTTTCTAGTGAGACTAATTTAATATGTGCTGCTACAGGAATTCTCATAGATTTTGGGTAACAGGAAATTAATAAGATCTAGATATTTGTATGAGGAGGAAACACACCTTGTTTCCTTGGAAAGACAGAGGGTTGCAAAAACTTTTATATCTGTTTCATGCGCGTTAACAGACAGACATAAATTTGAGTCATGTCCTATCAGAACTGATTCTTATCCCATTTCAGGATCTTTGTGTTAACTCTTAATCTTACAGCCTTACTGAAGGGCAGTGAATTGTGCTTGGCCAGGCAGGTAATTAAACCAGGGTTCTTGTACTTTTTCTGGTAGAGATGGGTACTCGTGTCCTAAGAACATGGTTTGAGATGTGTGGAAATAGATCATATCTGTATCTGCTGCTATTGGTCTGAGAATGTGTTATTCAGCTACTACTTATGATCCGATCAGTCCATCATTAGAAAGGAAGACGATGTTCAAACGGCAAAAAAAGAGAGAGCGTATGGCATAGGATGACTTTGGATTACCTCTTAGCTGAGAGGGGTGGTGTTTGTCATTTATTTGGAGAACAATGCTGTATTTGTATTCCTGATGTGTCTAATAAACATGATAAGTATCCATGATAAATTGGGAGTTGGCTGACGGCTCGACAGAATGAAAATATGGGTTCCTCTTGGAATTGGTCCTGGTTCATTAATGGTGGTTTTACATCTTGGTAATAAAGATTGGAGTAAATTTTTGTATTTTCGCCTTTTTGATTTTGATGTTTATTTTAAAGTGTGTCTTTGTTTTTTTTTTGGTTTACTTGATTATAATCTTGGGTGAGTTGAAGAATTTCCTTTTAGTTGTGATTATCTTTTAATCAAAAGAAAGGAGCTGTTATGGAAATTCTTCTATTTAGTGCTACAAAGTATTCCAAAGTGCTGTGAACTTTCATTAACCTCTCTCCTCTGACCTCAGTGTTTTTATTAGTGTTCTGGTATTTAGAGAAGATGGCCTCTAGCCATTTGCTGAAGAATTATGGTTAACAGTCCCTAAGGGGGGGCAGATGGGGTCTTCATTAATAATTGTCTTATCTCTGTCCTGGGGAGGTTTAGGGGCCATAAAGTTAAACTCTTTGAAGTTAGGACAACACCTTCATTCTGCTACAAATACTGACTGTAAACTGTGTTCGGGGCTCTGTTCACTGACTCATCAGTGACAGGGTCTTCAAACGCAGAAATGCCTTTGAATAAAACTTATAAAGACAAAGTCCGGATTTTCTCTTATTGTGGGTTAATCTCTCTCCTACTTTGATAAGAAAATTTCTATTATAGCTTAGTCTTCAGGACACTGAGGAGCAGATGATCAGCTGACCTGAGGGACCGGGAAGGTGTGTAGGGATGTAGCAGCTCAGACAGGTAAGGGAGAGCAAGGCCAATAAGAGCCTTAAAAGCAAATAAAATAATGTAGCCAGGGCAGGGATGCTAAAATGGGGAAAATATGGATAACCTTTGGTATTCCAGTTGAAAACCATGCAGCAGCATTCTGTACCTTCTAACATTGAAAGATACACTGATTCTTTTATAAAGTGAGTTACAGTAATCCAGCCGAGTGGTAACAAAGCCTTGGATCATTGTTTCAAAATGACGCTGAGAAAGAACTGGTTTTATTTTTGTCAGCTGCCTCAAATGAGAAAAACTGGATTTAACAACAGCTCTGATGTGATTTTCCAACTTTAGTTCAGCATTCACTTTTAACCTGAGGTTTGTAACAGTTGGTCAGATGTACTGGGACAAGGAACCAACATCTAAATGGGGGTTTACAGTGGAGCTTCCAAAGACCATCACCTCAGTCTATTAGGCTACAAAAAATCTGAAAAAGTGACAAATTTTCTCCCAGTCTAAAGAAATTCAAGAACAGATGAGAAACAGATTCATTAGCAATCTAAGAGGGATTACAAACCCAGAGGTCAATGTTCATGATTCGTCGGTAAGAGAGAGAGACCCAAAAACGCTGACCCAACGCAAAGGCCCAACTCACATTTAACAAAACTCATGTCTTGGAGACCACCAAGACTTTGAGGATAATATTCTGTAAATTAATGAGACAAAGGTGGAGCATTTTGGAGGGTCTGTGTCTCTTTGCATCTGGTGTAAAACTAACAGCATTTCAGAAAAAAAGCATCCTACCTACAGTCCAACATGGTGGTGGTAGTGTGGTGGTCTGGGCAGGATTTCTGCTTCAGTACTCAAACGACTAATGTTAATTGATGGAGCCATAAATTCTGCTCTGTAGCAGACAATCCTGATGGACATGTCCATCCATGACCTCAAACAGACTGTTCATGCAGGAAAACCCTCCAGTGTGTCTGAATTTAAACAAGTCAGCAAAGCAGAGTGGGTCCAATTTCCTCCACAGTGATGGAAAAGTTAACACAAGTGCACGATGAAGGCTAGAACACCCAGTCATTAGGTTTAGGAGGTATTTACTGAAATCATATTTTTGTATCTACTCAGGTTTGATTCAACTGATATAACATTTGTTTCGTGATCTGAAACATTTAAGAGTGACAAAAATTTAAAAACAGCAGAAATTTGTAGAGGGGTAAAAACTTTTTCACGGCAAAATGACTGAAAAGATGTAGCAACTAACGATGTTTATACATGATGTTCACTTTCTATTGTTATGTCTCATATGCAGCTATACATTACAGTTTACCAGAACTGAAACCTGAGATTTAATCATGGTAAAGATATTTTATTATTTAAAAGAACAAACTGTTTTTACATACAACAGCAGCCTTTTTACGATGCTCTGATGGAGTTCTGTGAAGGTTTGAGTGACTCCTGCTTTTAATCTTGTTCACTTTTTCTTTAAACTGTCAAAAAAAACTATTTTCATTTATTTGATCCTTTTTCTAAACTTAACCCCATTCTCGCAATCCCAGCAGACAAATTAATCCGAACCCACAGCCCATCCCCTCCTCCCTCGCTGCGTCTATTCGTTTTTCACAGCTCATCAAACCCAATCACTGTGGCGGCTTCCAGTTTTGTTAAAGAATTACAGAGTTTGCGAGGTCGCAAGAACCTCTGAGCCCCATTCACATCAGCAGAGTCACTGTGGAGTTCATGGAGCCAGCAGCAACTAATTAAAGGAACTCCAAATACTGACTTTTAAAAAGAAACATCTACTTCCTGGCCTGTTGAGGTGACGTCACGTGACCGTAAAGACAAAGAGATAAGTGACCCATGACAGAGTGCAGGAAATAGAGTTTGTGAGAAGAAGAAAAGAATGAAGGTGAAACAGAACTGAGAGATGATGGGAAAGATGGGCTGGGAAACTGAAGCAGGGAAAGACTGGGAATAAGCCGGACACAGCAGAAATACTGTGAGGTCGCGCTCTGTGGGTGGAGAAGATGCATTGAAACAGTGATGAGTTTACTCTGTTTCTGCACGGCTGGCCACAGGTCTCAGCAAACTACACAGAAAGAACATTTTAATGTTAAGGTGGATCTGAAGGTCTGTCTGAAAAGGATCAGAAACTACATTTCTGTTCTTCTAAGATTTGACAAAATGAACAAACACAATGAGCTTCTGCTTGTTCCTCAGTTCCCCCAAACATATCATGGTGCCAGACGTGTGCCAAAAATAGGTCTCCTGAAGGAGAAAAGGCGCCTGTATCTGTGTCAAGGGCAGTGACTAATGTAGGTGATGTTGGGCTGGCGATGGTAAATGTGAGGATTTCTTTCTTACTGCTCTGAGATAACTCATCCACTCACACCTCAGGTTTTATCTGACCAGTCAGAAAATTAGCTTGTGTTCCTCTGCAGCCTCTCTGCATGTTTGGATGAGGTCTTGCATCAGTCTGATCTGATGCTGGAGAGTTTCTGCTTCCTCCAGCCTCTCTGTGGTCTGCTGAACATCCCAGACACTAATAACCTTCTCACACTTATAATGTTCAGGTTTTAGCAGAAATCATTAGTAGAATTATTTTTTATGACTCATTTAATCAGTGGCTTCATTACTGCGCTGACAGACCCACTTCTTTCCTTCCAGCACCAGCTTACACTCAGCACTGTTCATGGTCCATTATCTCCCAGAGATGAGCAGGCTGTCATCAGCAAAGGCCATTATAAAGTCTGGGAGGGGCTCCGCCGGTTTCCACCACACTGACCAGCAAACAGAACATGATACAGTTAGTTTAACGGGTTTGTTTTTCTCAGGAAGCCGAGGAGAAGCATCATTCTACTTCTGGAAGTATGTCTTCCAGTTCAGAGCTTGGAGGCAGTTTATTATGTGGTTCCACCCAGGATATTCTCTATTCAGTTTAGTTTATTTATGCAGACCCAGTTTGCAACAGGTGTCATCCCAATACACTGCAAAACATGCAGGTCCAATTTATAACGAATTTGTCAAATAAGTCCAATTAATGCAGCACAGTTAGTTATATTCAGGTTCCACTATATGCAGTTTAATTTAGTCCTAAATATTCTATAATATAATCATAATAAATCACAGAGAACTTCAGTTAATCATAAAATCTCATATGTTTAAATGTATCTATGAGGGAAAGAACTGCAGACTGCATCAAGGCTTTGACTTTGCAAGGAAAATGAAAGACTCTCTTTCAACAGGAAAACACCTACAGCAGAACCAGAAGCAGGCTCAGCATAACAATAAATATTACCAGCTTGTGAGAGCATGAGCCTTGTTCACAGTTAATTTCACCAGAATCATAATAACCTGTCAGACAATGTCATGATCTGACAGATTCTAGTTTGTTCATGTAAATGATAAATCATCTTTAAACTCCAGGGTTAATTGTGGAGTACCACAGGGTTCAGTACTTGGGCCAATTCTCTTTACTATATATATGCTTCCAATAGGTAAAATTATCAGGCAGCATAGAATAAATTTTCACTGTTATTCTGATGATACTCAGCTTTACTTATCCATAAATCCTGATGAACCCAACCAGTTAGATAGACTACAAGCATGTCTTGAAGACATAAAAACTCGGATGACTTTAAATTTTCTGCTTCTAAATTCAGACAAGACAGAAGTTGTCGTCTTTGGACCGGAGTCTTTAAAAAAGAAACTGCTTAGTCAATCACTAACCTGGATGGCCATTAAATTGACCTCCGATAATAAAGTAAAAAACCTTGGTGTTACTTTTGACCAGGACATGTCATTTAAATCCCATATTAAACAGGTTTCTAGGATTTCCTTCTTTCATCTCCGGAACATTGCCAGAATTAGAAATATCCTGTCCAGGATTGATGCTGAAAAACTAGTCCATGCATTTGTTACTTCAAGGCTGGACTATTGTAATTCTTTACAATCAGGATGTCCACAAAATGCAGTTAAAAGCCTTCAGCTGATTCAAAATGCTGCAGCAAGAGTTCTGATGAAAATTAAAAAGAGAGATCATATTTCTCCTATTTTAGCTTCCCTTCATTGGCTCCCTGTTAAATCCAGAATACAATTTAAAATTCTCCTCCTCACATATAAAGCCCTTAATGATTTAGCTCCATCATACATCAGAGATCTGATTGTTCCATATGTTCCTAACAGAGCACTTCGTTCTCAGACTGCAGGTTTACTGGTGGTTCCTAGAGTCTCTAGAAGTAGAATGGGAGGCAGATCCTTTAGTTATCAGGGTCCTCTCCTGTGGAACCAGCTCCCAGTTTTAGTCCGTGAGGCGGACACCCTGTCTACTTTTAAGGCTAGGCTTAAAACTTTCCTTTTTGATAAAGCTTATAGTTAGAGTGGCTTAGGTTATCCTGAGGTATCTCTGTAGTTATGCTGCTCTAGGCTTAGGCTGCTGGAGGACATAATGACCACTTTCACTCTCTCTGCTACATTCTCCTACTACTCTCCAATTTTGCATTTTTTGCTGTTATTTCAGCTTTTAACTTTGTTCTCTCTCTTTTCTCTTCCTAGAAGCTACACCTGGCCTGACTCTGTGTCTACCTGTAACACCTTTCTGGAGAGGGGAATCCTCCAAGCTTCTGCTGACAACAACTTAATGCTCACCCTCTACCGATGATCCACATGGCCCTGTCTTTCAGTGTTTAACCCTTTCTCTCTCCTAGACATAGCTACTGACTGAGCTTTTACTGTAACTAACTCTATGTGCTCTCTTTCAGACTCTAAACTTGAAAACTGGCTCAGAGTTTATCTGTTCTTTCTTTCTAGATGAAACGACTGAAGGAGCTACATCCATTAACATTTACTTTCCCTTCCCATTGAAAATATTCCTGGATCAGTGCTTCTGTGTTCTTTTTGTGTCTCTGCTCTGTTCTCTCTAACCCCCAGTCGGTCGTGGCAGATGGCAGAATGCTGCAAGTCTCTTGATGCAATCTGCTGGGTTTTCTTAGAAAGAAAAACTTTTTATCCAATTTGAATAAATAACTGAATCTGACTGCACTGTTCGATAGAAATAATTGGAATGTATGAACCTGACTTGAAATCTATATGATTCAATTGAATTGATTTAGCCCATTTTAAAGTTACCCAAATTTCACACAATGCAACAGGAAACAACACTCTCCAATTATTTGTTACCTCTGCCTTCCTCCCTCCCTGTTGGATGGAGTAAGGGGGAGTCAGGTTTAGCCTAAACCGGCTCAGTTATGGTTGAGGTGCAAACACACCCTCCATTTCTGCTACCTGTATGACCCCCTCTCTTTTCCAGTGGTTATAATCAGTCTGACAGAGAGAGGTATCCCAATCCTTGTGGTTTTTAGTATAACAAAGGCCATCAGTGGGCTCTAGATGGACAAACTTTATCAGTTTATTATTTTACTTAGTTCCCCTACACATAGCCCATTCTAAAATGGCCAAACTCTAACACTCAGTAGTTTAATCTAACCTCCCCAACAACCCTCTACTATTCCTAACCCTTTGTGAAGAGCCTTGAGACAACATGTGTTGTGAATTGGCGCTATATGAATAAACTGAATTGAATAAAAGTCTTCTGAGGAGCAACCTGAGACTCCTGAGCTGAATTTTCTCTGCAGGAATATGCTGCTATTGAAGCCATGTTGTATTAAAATGCTGTTCTGTGTGATGATTAGTGGCCCTGTGGCCGTACACCTGACCTCTGGCCTGATCATCAACATTCATAAAACAGCCACTCGCTCAGCGCTGAAGGACCAAGGTCAATGGTTTTTATGTTCGCTGCTTCTGACTAACACATGCATAAACCTGTAGACAACCACTCACATCTTTTTATTAGACCTGTGTGAGCTGTATCTGGCCATAACTTCACCGTCCTAACTTTAAAACCAGAATTATAAATTTGTTTCTTATAAATTCAAAATGAAGTGGATCCTATTTGACCCATAGTAGGCATGGAGGTTGGCAGGATCTCCAGTCTGCAAGATTTAAATCCTGAGTAGAAGAAAAACATCCTTTTCCTCTCCACCCTTCCTTTTTCAGCACAATCAGAAACACCTCACACAGATTTCTGAGCCCATTGCTTCTGCTTGCATTTGTTAAACACCAACAATATTTTCAGTCACATTAGCTGCAGTGATTAGCCTCCCTTAGAAAACAAGAACACATGTTTAAATAACCTGCAGCACCTTAGAGGTTATGTCTACACCCTTAGTGAGAAGCAGCAGAGTTTGTTGGAAATGAGCATCTAACTGAACACATTCTGCAGGTATCTGGTCTGAAACAAAGAGACCTGGAAAGGTGATTATATAAAAGTTCTACTGCTGTTGCACTGAGGCTCAGAAATGATCTGTTGAAGGTGTAAGTAAAAAGTTTGGGTTAAGTTTACTGTTAAACGTCTAGAAACACTCCTAAATAATTCCCAGCTAACTGATGCTGTGGAGATGGATTATAAACGTTCTCCATGCAGGCAACAAAAAACATGAGGACTACAAAAGTATTTGTACATGTATCCAGAATCCGCCTGAAGGTAGAGAACCAGTCCAGTTTTCCGTAACTGGGGCAAACCCAGCATTTGATCATGAACATCACTCCTCTTTTCAGCAGCCTGAAGAAAATGTTATAAGGTTGATGTAAAAGTCAGTAAATGTGACACTCCATCTGCTCCCCACATTTCAACTGGCATCAAAAATAGGACCAATCAGTGGTCAGTATGTGTATAATATGATTAATATGAATATAATTATTTTTCAGTCAGAAGCCACATTTACCAATTGTTCTCCAAACCAGCCTCCCTCCATCACTGCGTCTTGCTCTCTCCTAAGCCAAGCTGACAATAACACGCACGGCAATTTGTCAATCTGATTTTTGCACATTTGTCATTCATGCATCACTGCCAGCTTCTCAACTCTGCTGTTCTTCACACCTGAGCTGTTCTCAGTGACACCAAGGTTGTTCCATGAGAAGAGGTCTTTATCTTTGAGAAGTTTTGGTTGGCAGCTATGCCCTGGAGCACCCCAGGCTCTGTGTCCTGTATATATTCTTGTTGTGCCTTTAAGGACAGCCACCATTGCTGTGTTGTACATAAATGGCCTACAGAAGTGGGATTTTCATGTTACAATAAAAACTCTTTAAAACTGAAACAAATCAAGCTGTAAAGTACTAGAGGACCATTGGACCACCTTTCTGGAGAGGGGCATCGTCCGAGCTTCTGCTGGCAACAACTTAATGTTCACCCTCTACCGATGATCCACATGGCCCTGTCTTTCAGTGTTTAACCCTTTCTCTCTCCTAGACATAGCTACTGACTGAGCTTTTACTGTAACTAACTCTATGTGCTCTCTTCAGACTCTAACCTTGAAAACTGGCTCAGAGTTTATCTGTTCCTTCTTTCTAGGTGAAACGACTAAAGGAGCTACATCCATTAACATTTACTTTCCTTCCCATAGAAAGTACTCCTGGATCAGTGCTTCTTTGTTCTCTTTGTGTCTCTGCTCTGTTCTCTCTAACCCCCAGTCGGTCGTGGCAGATGGCCGCTCACACTGAGCCTGGTTCTGGTTCTGCTGGAGGTTTCTTCCTGTTAAAAGGGAGTTTTTCCTCTCCACTGTCGCTACATGCATGCTCAGTATGAGGGATTGCTGCAAAGTCAACGCCAGTGACTGTTTACTGTCTCTACATGCTCATCCAGGAGGAGTGAATGCTGCAAGTCACTGACTGGATGCAATCTGCTGGGTTTCTTTAGACAGAAAAACTTTTTATCCAATTTGAATAAATAACAGAATCTGGCTGCACTGTTCAATGGTTAGGATTAATTGGAATGTATGTACCTGACTTTTGTGAAGTGCCTTGAGACGACATGTCTTGTGAATTGGCGCTATATAAATAAAACGGAATTGAATTGAATTGGACCCTAACCTTTGTGGTTAAAGACAGTAACCTGTAATGTTTGGTGACTTAACCCGTACATTTTTACATTTTCAGTGGTCTGTGAATATAATGAAAGTAGCTTGAATATTGGGGGAGAATTGGACCTGTAGGTTTTAGGATAGTGATCTGTAATTAATATTCATGACACCAGAGTTACAGTACCTGTGGATGTTTTTTAATTCGTGAACACGTCTCATGTTGTCTGTTTAATTTTTAACAAACAGTTGGGAATGTCCAACCACTGTTCTGGAAGGAGACGGGTTCTATGTCCCACAGATGAACGGGTTTTGGCATGAAATCTGTGAATCAACCTTAAAATAAAAGCTGAAAACGTTGCGAAGATGATGCTGAAGTTGGTAAGAGAAGGTTATTGTCCACAGTCCTGTACCAGCATAATGTTTTTGGGGAGATTTTGTTATAAGAGGGACTGCTCCACTTCACTTAACATGAAGCTGAGAAAAGTTGTGTTGGAAGACATCAGCAACAAATAAAAAGCTTGGGCTAAAATGACTCTTCCAAATGAATGATGACCCTAAACAAGCCACTGGATTAGTCACAAAGTGCCTTGATCACAACAATGCCAGTGTTTGGGAGTGATCATCACAAAGCTGGGATATCAGTCCACAGATTTTCTTTCTGCACAGAAATGAAAAACTGTTTGTGAGCAAGGCGGCCTACCTACCCGAGGTCCATAAACTCTAAACTCTGTCTCTCTCTCCTCATTCTGGCATGCAGTAAACAGAAATTGTTTCTGGTTTAATATTAGACAGTGAGGAAAAAGGTTCTGTCTAGTTTTATACAGTGGGTGTAAACGCCTGGTTCCAGATGTATTCCAGCTGAACTGATGTTCAGAACAATAAGTATTGAAACTTATAGGGTACCTTTGGGTTTGTTAAGTACCTGGCTTTTTTTTGGAAAAGTACTTTGTAAGTTTTGGGGAGTAAAATGTATTAACTCAATCACATTATTGCCTATCTTTGTGTTTCTCTGGCTCAGGAATGTGTGTAGATTTAAGTATTTTACACGACAGAATAATCTTGCTACACATCTGATCCTGTTACATACTACTCACAAAAAGTTAGGGATAGGTTAACCCTAACCCTTTAGGTTTCGGGTGAAATTAATGGAAAATGTAAAAATCACACAATGTGATTTTCAGGACTTTTGTTTTAGATTCCTTCACTCACAGTTGAAGAGAACCTATGCTAAAAATTAAAGACCTCTACATGCTTTGCAAGTGGAAAAACCTGCAAAATCAGCAGTGTATCAAATACTTGTTATCCCCACTGTATATTACTGGACTGGACATGGCCTATTAGCCGATATAGGTTGTGATGCAGGCACCATTACTATACATTTAGTCATGTCAACACAACCATGCTGCTCTTATGCAGGATCAGCATGCATCTGTCACTAAAATGGCCTACGGGCTTATTTCTTATCCGATTTTAATAAAATATGGCTCAAATTAAAGGTGATCAAACTACAGATGTTGTGATATATGAAATATGTACTCTCACTAAACATGGATCTGTAAGCAGTGTTGTAACTGTGCATTATAGTGCTACTGTGCTACAAAGATCTTCATGCCGTCAGTTGGTTTGTAACAGCTCAAGCTGGATAGTTATGATTATTGTACCACAGTTTGTTGGTTTCTGGCCTTGATGCTGAAATTTCTGAACTAATATGTTAAAAGATGGATCATGTGACTCCTGTCACCTGAGCCCAGGGGCGGACTGACCAACGGGAGCAAAGGGACTTTTGTGGGGGCTGAACCACTCAGCTATCGCGGGACCGAGGGATCGGTTCTGATTGCACTAGATTTTTTTAAAGAAACAATCCATGCTGTTAGTACAGCTCACTCAGTTATCTCACGGAAGCTCCCAGACTGAAGACAGACACTTCCTCCTATCTTCTTCTGAAGCTGCCTGTCACAGCAGGCAGAGACGCACAGAGAGAAATTCATTGGATTTTTTATTTAACCTCAATTCAATTCAAAATTCAATTCAAAAATCCTTTTTCTTTTAGCATCCGTATTTCCTCATATGAGTCTAGTTTTCACTGAAACAGTCTTGATCTGGTGACTTCAGAGCCTATCTAGCGTTCTATCCTGAGCCCATAGGAGTTTCTCTGGAGTGTCCAACCAGAGTCCATTCCTCTGTTAGAGAATGATGAGGAGAACATTCAGTTTCTTTACTGTTGTTCCCAGATCTGGACAGTACCGGATCAGATGGTTTCTAACTCCACTGATCTCCAGGAGTCAGGAAATGGCATTGTTGGCTCTGTGCTCTGTGTTCTGTTTGTTTCCAGTTCTGCAGATTCTCCACCAGATGGCTCCTGTGGTCAGCTGCTGGGCTGGGTGTGCCACCTCCTGCTGCACCACCTCGCAGGTGCAGCTCATCAAGTGCAATTAGCCTCATTCCACTGGCAGCATAGAGGAGCAGGAAGCCAGTCACTCTTTGTGAGTGTTAACCGTCACCGGTAACATCAAGCCTCCTTCTGAGTGGTTTTCTTGAGCATTATTCTGAGCTTTTTGTGACCCAACCTGAGCATCTTTCTAGAACCATCTGATCTCTCACCTGAAGAACCAACAGTATTCCTTGTGTCTCTCCTCTCCTGTGGGTGGTACCCAGCTCCAGTTCCTACGTGCAGTTTCTCCTGTGAACTTACCTCCGCCTGACACTTATCTGAACTTAGCTGACACCAGGTATCTGATTCTGGAAAACATCCAGGTTGTTCCAACGTCTGGAAGGAAGCTTGAAAGTTAGCTTTCAGAACAGACCAGAAACATCTATGGCAGGCGGTTTTAGAGCAGGTCTTCTGCTTTGTTTGGAGTACCAAATAATCCCAGCTCTAATGCAATAAACATGATTTTATTTAGTGTGGCCATGTTGTATCTTCTGCCCAATGAAAGCAAACTGAGACTGAAAGCAGGGAAACAGTGGAAAAGGTAGGATGGAAAATGAGGGAGATGAAGGGCAGGGTGATGCACAGAAGGAGGAGGGGGGTAGCGGCTGACCAAATGATTCATGACAAGTGAGCTCAGTGCACAGACCTCTGGGTCACACAGGAAGATAATGGGAGGAGAGGGTGATAACAAAATGAGATGGAGCAGGAAAAAAGAGCAGGAGCGTGATTGGATGGGAAAAATGGGAAGATTTCAGAAAAGAGTGAAAGAAGCTGGGAGGTAAAAGTCAATATAAATGTGGGTCAGCTGTTACAGTTTGGAGGTCGCGCAGGGAGAAGCAGCAGAGCAGCAACTTCTGATGGATTGTGTGTCTGAGGTAATGGAAGCGCTGCATTCAGAATAATTTTAGACATCCTTCTAGCAAAGTTGAAGGGATGTCAGTTAGTTTATATCTTTGTTAGAGTCACATGAGTCCGACGGTCAGAGCTGCTATTATACTGCATGATCTTGCTTGACCTCCTCTTCCAGGACTTCCAGTGGGTAGCTTCTAAGGGACGGGGCATCAGAGGTACTGAGGTACGGATAACAGTTTCCACCCAATAAAAATTAACCAGCACCAGAGTTTAGATTGAACTCCTCAGAAACTGATCAATCCCCTGTTTAAGTACTTTATTCTTGAGCTAAATGCTACTTGTACAGCAGGATCTGCTTCATTACAAAAAGCTCTTTTCAGATGCTCTCACCTACATTATTTAACCATAAAGCCAACATTTTATTGGACCTTCCAATCAACACGTTCTCCTGGTGTTTTAAGACAGCTGTGGCTCACAATATGAAGCAATGATCCACCTATCAGAAATATTTAGATGCCCAGAAATTATGGCTCTAAAAAAAACCATGAGCTGAATGATGAACTCTTCAGAGAGCCTATTATCTCTGTGGAAGAAGACAGAAGTTACAACAATACGCAACAGAATGGGGCCAGAAAACATCAGATTTCCTGCCTACTGTGTGGGTGGGTAACAATACAGGTCAAAGAGAGGGTCAGAGCAACCGTGGTATTAGAACGAGACGGGTGGGTTGTTTTATCACTGGTTCTGTCTTCCAGGATGTAGTCTGAGCTCACCTCTCTGGCTTCTCTGGAGCTCCGCAGCCTGTTTCACCTCAGTTCGGTTGGCTTATCAGGCCGTGGAGGAGATCAGGCTTTTAGTTTCATACAGAAACTGATCTGTTTCTGTTATTTTCCTTCCTGATTTATAAAATGTTCATTTTACCCACTCAGCTGTTTGCCCTGATTGATCTCACTTTATTGAGTGAGTATCAATATTTGTAGAATAAATGTAAATGGGCAGAAATTAGAGACTGAAAGGTATAGACGAAGCATGATCTTATCAAACCTTCACTTCTCTACTAATGTGATTTTGGTCATTTGTACAGTAGCTTATGACCATCTTTGCACTTTATTAAAGGCACTTTAACTTGTACTTTATGTGGAACTGCACCTTAAGCATAGATTTGTTTATCAATAACCATTTGCACACAAGAGTTCTTAATTAGTTATTGAATGTTGAGTATTTTAATGATTAGCATGAAGTCTTATATTCCAGGCCCTGCACAGATGCTCCTCATTAAGAAGCTTGGTGCTTGTCTGTAGGAGAAAATAACTGTTGCTTGGAGAAAATGGGTTCTATCACTTAGTAAAACTTAGGCAGATGTTAATGTGTGAAGTCTAGAGGTTAAAGTGTGAGTGTTAAGAAGCAGTTTGTTATGATGTGATTACTCACCTATCTTTTCTTTGTCCTCTTCAGTGTGTTTGGACAACTGCGTCTCGGGGGTGCGGACACCATTTAAAGGTTCCAGCAGGGACAGTGGTACAAGAGACGGTGGGACATTTCTGCACGTTTTTTTGGTGGTTTCATAAGGGTGCTAAGGTGTAAAATAAAACTATAGTGAATTTTAAAGTATGTAAATTTTTTATTTATTGGACTGTCTTGCATGGATGGAGGAATGATGGAATTTGGTAAAACTCACCTGCGAGTCAATAACGGTTTAATCCTTTAACAGGTGAGACTGTTTAAGGCTGCTTTTTGTTGTTGGACAGGAATGATGATTTGCTCCTGTTGGAAAGCTTGACTTACCATCACAGACAGTAATATTCACACTTTGTGTTTCCCAGCTGTTTTTTATTCACATTATGAACAAAGCTGTTTTAATTCCTCCTCACCTATACAGGTACATCTCAAAATATTAGAATATAACCAAAAAGTTTAAGATGTTGCGTCCTTCATTTCAGAAAATGAAACTCACCTATTATAAAGATTCATGACTCATAGAGTGAAATACTTCAAGCCTTTATTTTGTGTAAAATTTATGATTCTGGCTTCCAGAGAATGAAAACCCAAAATCAGTGTCTCAGAAAATTAGAAAATTGTGAAAACGTTAAATACTGGAAATGAGCTAATTAGCTCTGATCACCTGCAAAGGTTTCCTGAGATTTCCTGAAGGAAAACTTCCTACATATTTGGGAACATTTTGAACAAAAAATGTTGATTCTCTTTGTGTCATATCTTTATTAAGAACTGCTGAGAAAACCTTTATTTTGATAAATAATGTGGATCAGTTCAGACCAAAAAAAGAAATCTGTTTTTCCTTTATTTAAAAAAGCTTTAACTTTCTCCCTTTGTCTGTTATGTAATTTTCCACTATGATTGGTTTAAATGTTCTCTTCCAGAATTAATTTATGCAACGTGTTCCTGCAGCAGAACCATTTTAAATTAAGCATTGCTCTGCTTTCTCCCAGAGTTTCTCTGACAGATTTATCATTTTTCAACCCGATTTCTTCACCTTGTGACGACTGTGACGGTGTTCATACTGCTGTGTTGATTAATAAAAGATCCTTGTGTGAAAACAAGCACCCGGCAGAGAAAATGTTGGGATTGTAGGACGCATCTCTCAGACTGAAAGCATGTCATCCCTCACCTTAAGCTCCACAAAGAGCTGTAAATGGGCACGAATTTGCTCGGTTGTTAAAATCTCATCTGGGTGATGATTATGATGCACCTGGCTCCTTTTATTGTGTTTGGGCTGTTTCTCTTGTTTCTGTAGCAGAACTGACTTGTTATCTGTTATGTGTGTGCATATCTATGCAATAACATCTGACAGTCATTGTGTAAAGACCGATAAAGCTTTAGAGTCAGCCTCTCAGGTCCAACCACAGGAGGGATCCAGCGGTGAGGTAGAAATTGGATGTGTTACTGTCTACCAGCCTCAGAGTTTTATTAAATTAAGACCCATCCATCAATCTGAACTACCTTGGTTCTGAAAATGTTTTCAGAGATCAACCTAAAGCTGTATTTGAAACATCTTGGTATCTGTGCATACCACCTAAAACAGATACTTATTTTTTATCTGGGCTTCAGTTTATCTGCAGAGTGCAGCTACATGTGCTCCTGAGTTGGGAGAACAGATCCAGAATGTGGAGATTCTCCACAGACCTCTCTCTGAGCTGCAGGGCAAAGCTTGACGCTGCCTTGTTAATTTTTTACCTCATTAATCAGGAAGTTCACTCCTTTAAGTTACACAGGTTAGATCTCAGGGAAAAGTGCTGACAGAGTTCTCACTCTGGCTGAATTACTTTCCAGTGTACAATCCTTATTTAGGTTACAATATGCTGGTTACAACGTTTTTTTTACTCCCACTCATTTAGCAGTTATATTTATATAGAGTTCGCTTTCTTTATCACTAACTGACACAGCAGCATGTAAGCTGAAGACCAGTCTGTTTCACAACAACAATCATTTCAACTGACTTCACTTAGTCCCACAGAGGCTTTCCTTTGGCTCACAGCTTTCAGCAGGGCTGTATCCCAGCAGCGATCTGAAGGGCCAGTTTGCTTTGATGCTCTTTGGAAAAGTGAGACCTTTAATGGGAGGAGCAAGAAGACCACCAGCGTTAAGAAGCGTAACGAGACATGATCCTTTAAGGATTTCAGTTTCAGGGAAGCAAGAGAAGAAGTATGAAAAACTACATGATGTCTGTGCATCTGTCAAAGACAACCATCAAAGTTTCTTTGTTTTTCTGCATCCTTCTGATCAGAGGACATCGTTTCAGGGAGACAGTTTGTCCACAGACGGTGGAACATGACCAGCGGGTCAGAAGATGAGAAAGTACATTATAAGAAATACATGATCATAGAAACTAAAGATGTGAAAAACACAATAAATTAGTTTATTTCAGAAGAATAGAATGATTGTGGCAAGACCCCTCTAAATGCAGCAATGCATCCGCAACCAGTCAGAATGTGGATCAAGTGAGGCCAGTTCCTTCTTCAGTCTGAGGAAAATTGTGATTCTGCTCTGCCCACAGTGCTCCCCCTGCTTTCACAGTCCATTGTGTTATAAACAACTTTAAAAGATTTCCTTGGCCTAAATAGAAATTAGGGAAGTCCAACTGAGACCCATAACAAAGCTGCAATCATTAACCGTCTTCTGGGTGACCTTTTACATTACAACAGTATCATCATGCAATGTGAAGACACCAGTTAGAAATGTTGGAGAATCTGAAGCCCTGAAAAAGTGAGCTGGGCTGCAGTTTTACCGGTTCAGCAAAACTTACACTTGACTCCTGCAGCAGAGTCATCTAACATAAAATAAATGTAACTTTTCCTCATTGTTATGGGTCTCAGTTGGACTTCCCTAATTTATACTTAAGCCAAGGAAATCTGTTAAAGTTGTTTCCAACACAGACACACAAAAGACTTAAAGACTTAACCCCCCCCCCCCATCTTCTGACAGTGCCTCCAGTTACTGTGTGTGTGTGTGTGTGGAGTACAGGTTATCAAACAGGCACCTCCCATCACAGATGTTTGTTAAATTAAACCCACTGCACCTTCACGAGCCTCAGCAGTAAAGTCCAGGAGAGCAGAACCTTGTTGCTGCCTCTAACTGCTCTGGTGCTGCAGTATAATTATGGCAGATTCATTTTATTAGGGAGGGACATCTATTCAGGCCTATTTATTCCTTTTTATTTCAATAACCAACTCTAACACGTGCAGAAAAAAGGCTTTTCTGCAAGTAGGAAAATCAGCTGTGCTCAGTTTGAGTTCTTCACTTCCAGCTGACAGATAAACTTCATGTCTCTTTACACAAGAGACTCTCTGAAGATGTGACTCTGCATGTCATTTGTTTGGAGGGATATATATATATATATATATACCTTCACATCACTGAAAGACAATTAATAATCTGGGTTAAATGATAATAAACATCTCGTGCAAGATGAGACCAGCCTGAAGTTCTTATTATTTCCTTTCTGACAGGGTAGGAGATTTTTGGCAGCAGTGCATCCACTTCTTCTGTCTTCCTGCTGTCTATCAGGTTCTCACATCTTAAAAGACCATTGTGACATTTTGGTATTATGCTTTCTGCCTCGCTGAGAAGAGCTGTATTCATTCCAAATTCACAATATAGTGTTCACATGACTGGATTTTAAATGCAGTCATTTTCAAGATTGTTATAGAGAACCGTTGCTCCAGATGTGATGCATTTCAGAGCTTACGACCAACTTTTATGAACAACTTTCCCTGGTATAGGGACAGTTCTAGAGTGCTGGGAGAGATCCGAAGAATACATGTGTCGTCCTGGAGGCTTGTTTTTTAAGATGTAGAAAAGCCATCCTTCCTGCTTCCTTGCTTTCCATGTCAGTAATTATTTCATGTGTACACTACATTTCAGGAACGTTTATTCCAGTAAGTTGTATCTGCTCTTCTGGTCTGACTTACACATTTGCAGGATTTAAAAATCTCGTTTCAATGTAAAAGTGTCCTACTAATCTGACTGTTGTAGTTTTGTACTGGTGAGCATCACATGCCTTTACTTACACACCTCTGGATAAATGCCTCTTATCATACCTTTTTCTCCCTTTGATAACCTTTATAATAATAAATTTAACAAAAGCTAAGTTATGAATCATGAAAAATGCCTAAAATGTATTGTAATATTCCTAATGTTGGACACTAAGAGAAAAGTCTGGAACTATACACTAAACACCTGTCTGATTTAAATACCTTCCTTTTACTGTGCTCTGAGGCACTAATGCTTGGAAGATTTTTTTCTGCCCTTTCCAGTGATTTCAAATTTACATTTTGACTCATTTCTAAATTTCTTCCAAATATCTATTAAACCAAATGTTTTTACTTTCTCATCTTCCTTCTCCACTGTCCTGCTTATTGCTTCATCTATGCAGAACTGACCCCAGTTCCCATCCCGAATTTCCATGATAAGACGTCCTCACAGAGATAGTAGATAGTGAGGTGAACTCACCTCAAGTTTCTCAGGTAAAAATTACCTGTATTTATAAACTTAGAACAAACACACTATATCAATAAAATGCATGAAGACACTCATTCAAACATGTCCAAATGCACGCTGGCAACAAAACATGACTGTGTTTTCTTTTACGTTTATGATTTACAACATATCAAATTTGGAAAACATTCAAAAACTGCTAAACCTGAGAAAGGGACTGTGTTTGAGGCTCTGGGTTCACCAGATCATGCTTCCCAGGAAAGAAGAGATTGCAAACTGGGAGTAGACCAGCTCAATGGGTTGGAGATTGACAGGGTAAAAGCATTAGCATCTATCTGAACTCTAACAGCTGTTTAAAATCTACTGCATGCAACAGAGACAGAGAGAACAGGAGAATAAATTAAATCAGCTGGCGGGAATGTGACCAGGTTTGAGAGATGAGATGGAATAGCTGAGGGAAAAGGGGTGTGTTGGAGAAGAGGAGGAGATAATTGTTCAGAGAACAGTGTCCAAAGCAGGAAACTTTTTTTTTTATATTTCTACTGGATCAAAAGTGTGGAGTGAGGATGGTTGGGCAGGACCCTGAGAAAGATTCCTCAAGTCCAACAACAAAAACAGCCAAAAATGCTAAAACCATGAAACCTGAAGGAAAAGAAAGACACGCTGTTAATTGAAGTGAAGCTGAAAACTGAGTGCAGTTTGTTTTGTTTTTACATAATCCCATTTTAGGTTTGAACACACACACCACACTGTGTAGATATTGATCATGTCATATCTGAACCATTCTGGCCACATCCCAATTGGACGCAAACTGCTCCAATGCACAGCTGAGGGTGTCTGCCTCACAGACTAAAACTGGGAGAGGAGCCTGATAACTAAAGGATCTGCCTTCCATTCTACTTCTAGAGACTCTAGGAACCACCAGTAAACCTGCGTTCAATTCAATTCAATTCAATACAATACAATTCAATTCAGTTTATTTATATAGCGCCAATTCACAACACATGTTGTCTCAAGGCACTTCACAAAGGGTTTGGAATGGTGCGGGGTTGTTGGGGAGGTTATATTAAACTACTGAGTGTTTTTTTTAAAGAATGGGCTATGTGTAGCCCCCTTGAAAAAGAAGGTAATTATTCATAGGAGGCTAGCTCCCTGCTTTAATTCAGAGCTGCGTACTTTAAAGCACAATGTTAGAAAACTGGAGAGAAAATGGCGCTCTACACACCTAGAGGATTCCTACTTAATCTGGAAAAATAGCCTACTGTTGTATAAAAAGACACTTCACCAAGCTAGAACAGCTTATTTCTCATCCTTAATAGAAGAGAACAAGAATAATCCTAGGTTTCTCTTTAGTACAGTTGCTAAACTTAAACAGAGTCATAGCTCTGTTGAGCCATCCATTCCCTTCGCTCTCAGCAGTCATGACTTTATGGGATTCTTCCAAAATAAAATTGATTCTATTACAAATAATATCTTTGACATACTCCCGAAGATGATAACTTCATCCTCAACAAGTGAGACAACATTGGAAATAACTATAGAACCTGATCTGTGTTTGGACTGTTTTGATCCTGTGGAGCTTCCAGAGTTATCAGAAATATTAGCTTCATCTAAACCTTCAACTTGTATGTTAGACCCAATCCCAACTAAATTATTTAAGGAAGTGTTGCGTCTGATTATCAACCCCATTTTATATATGATTAATCTATCCTTAGTAAATGGATATGTACCACAAGATTTTAAGGTAGCTGTAATTAAATCTTTACTTCAGAAACCTTCGCTTGATCGAGGTGACTTGAAAAACTCATCGTCTTCCGCTTTATCCGGGACCGGGTCGCGGGGGCAGCAGACTCAGCAGATACACCCAGACGTCCCTCTCCCCAGACACCTCCTCCAGCTCCTCCGGGGGGGGGCCCAAGGCGTTCCCAGGCCAGCCGAGAGACATAGTCCCTCCAGCGTGTCCTGGGCCGTCCCCTGGGCCTCCTCCCGGTGGGACGTGCCTGGAACACCTCCCAAGGAAGGCGTCTAGGAGGCATCTGGTATAGATGCCCGAGCCACCTCAACTGGCTCCTCTCGATGTGGAGGGGCAGCGGCTCTACTCCGAGCCCCTCCTGGATGGCCGAGCTCCTCACCCTATCTCTAAGGGAGCGCCCAGCCACCCTACGGAGGAAGCTCATTTCAGCCGCTTGTATCCGGGATCTCGTTCTTTCGGTCATGACCCAAAGTTCATGGCCATAGGTGATGTAGGAAGAGTAGAGTAGGAACGTAGACCGACCGGTAAATCAAGAGCTTCGCTTTTCGGCTCAGCTCTCTCTTCACCACAACGGACCGGCACAGTGCCCCCATTACTGCGGCAGCCGCACCGATCCGTCTGTCGATCTCCCGCTCCATTCTTCCCTCACTCGTGAACAAGACCCCGAGATACTTGAACTCCTCCACTTGAGGCAGGAACTCCCCTCCAACCTGAAGAGGACTTGAAAAATTACAGACCGATATCCAATCTTTCATTCTTATCTAAAATTCTTGAGAAAATAGTTGCTAATCAAATGTGCGAGCATTTACACAGCAATGACCTGTTTGAAGAGTTTCAGTCAGGCTTCAGAGCTCATCATAGCACTGAAACAGCTCTGCTGAAAGTCACTAATGAGATTCCAGTTTGTTCATGTAAATGATAAATCGTCTTTAAACTCCAGGGTTAATTGTGGAGTACCACAGGGTTCAGTACTTGGGCCAATTCTCTTTACTATATATATGCTTCCAATAGGTCAAATTATCAGGCAGCTTAGAATAAATTTTCACTGTTACGCTGATGATACTCAGCTTTACTTATCCATAAATCCTGATGAACCCAACCAGTTAGATAGACTACAAGCATGTCTTGAAGACATAAAAACTTGGATGACTTTAAATTTTCTGCTTCTAAATTCAGACAAGACAGAAGTTGTCATCTTTGGACCGGAGTCTTTAAAAAAGAAACTGCTTAGTCAATCACTTAACCTGGATGGCATTAGAGATAAGAATACACTTTTTCATCAAACTTTTTGACAGGTGACCTTTGACCTTTAAGGGGGGTCATGGGTTTATGGGGGGTGGGGAGGTCATGGGGTCAACGGGGTGTGACCGAGGGGCGTAACCGTGCATGTTGATTGGATGTCGTCATGAGTGGTGAGACTTTAAATGAGCCAATAATAATACAAGGGTGTGTTTAAGGGTGTAACGGGGAAGGCCTTAAATGAACCAATGAAAACACAGGGGTGTGTATGATATGAACAAAACAAGTCAAATATGGTATTATCAGAAACTGTTTGGCATCAGCACCAATTAAAATAGAGGGATGTGTGTTTAAGGGTTTTATTATAGAATTGTATGTTTTTCAGGAGTTAATACATCTAAAAAATACATGCAGCCTTTATACTTTAAAGGTATGCTGAACTTAATGCAAGCCTGTCACATGAAATCCTAATAAAGTGAACAGTGTAACCTGACAGAATTGTAAGTTCATTTTTGCTTTAAAGCAGGACCTATTTGCTGAATATAAAAGGCAAGTTTAAATCAGTTCAAAATAGAAATACCTAAAAAGTAAATAAAGATAATGATTCCCTACCCCCAATAGAATGAGCAGACCGTCCGCTTCAGCATAAAACATCATAAAAGAACACAATCCGAGGCCCTCCTCTGCTAAAATGTTTGAGTAAGAGACAATCTGCTCCAGTGTGTGTTTGTGTGTGTTGTGTGTGTGTGTGTGTGTGTGTATTGATTTGAGCTCTGGCTACCCGTCCAAAGTGTCAAGGCAGATGTTCATGAAGAAGGTGGGGGCATTGCCTAATTGCCTATGTCAAAGTGGCCCTGCAGCAATGTCAGAGGTCACTGGTGTCTCACCAGTATCACATGTTTTTTCGCACAAGTAAGTGAGTTATATACCTTAAGTACATTATGGGTGACATACCAGAGTTCAAAAGAGGACAAATTATTGGTGCACGTCTTGCTGGCGTATCTGTGACCAAAACAGCAAGTCTTTGTGATGTATCAAGAGCCACGGTATCCAGGGTAATGTCAGCATACCACCAAGAAGGACGAACCACATCCAACAGGATTAACTGTGGACGCAAGAGGAAGCTGTCTGAAAGGGATGTTCGGCTGCTAACCTGGATTGTATCCAAAAAACATAAAACCACGGCTGACCAAATCACGGCAGAATTAAATGTGCACCTCAACTCTCCTGTTTCCACCAGAACTGTCCGTCGGGAGCTCCACAGGGTCAGTATACACAGCTGGGCTGCTATAGCCAAACCTTTGGTCACTCATGCCAATGCCAAACGTCAGTTTCAATGGTGCAAGGAGCGCAAATCTTGGGCTGTGGACAATGTGAAACATGTATTGTTCTCTGATGAGTCCACCTTTACTGTTTTCCCCCACATCCGGGAGAGTTACGGTGTGGAGAAGCCCCAAAGAAGCGTACCACCCAGACTGTTGCATGCCCAGAGTGAAGCATGGGGGTGGATCAGTGATGGTTTGGGCTGCCATATCACGGCATTCCCTTGGCCCAATACTTGTGCTAGATGGGCACGTCACTGCCAAGGACTACCGAACCATTCTTGAGGACCATGTGCATCCAATGGTTCAAACATTGTATCCTGAAGGCGGTGCCGTGTATCAGGATGACAATGCACCAATACACACAGCAAAAACTGGTGAAAGATTGGTTTGATGAACATGAAAGTGAAGTTAAACATCTCCCATGGCCTGCACAGTCACCAGATCTAAATATTATTGAGCCACTTTGGGGTGTTTTGGAGGAGCGAGTCAGGAAACGTTTTCCTCCACCAGTATCACGTAGTGACCTGGCCACTATCCTGCAAGAAGAATGGCTTAAAATCCCTCTGACCACTGTGCAGGACTTGTATATGTCATTCCCAAGACGAATTGACGCTGTATTGGCCGCAAAAGGAGGCCCTACACCATACTAATAAATTATTGTGGTCTAAAACCAGGTGTTTCAGTTTCATTGTCCAACCCCTGTATATACTTAAGCAAGCATAGTTCAATAAAATAATATAATATAAATCTGTTTACAGATTCACCCAAAGATGCACCCCTGAACCCGCACGTCAAAAGGTCACTTTTCAAGATCAAGACAGCGTTTCACACAAGCGCATCAGCCAAGTGCAACAAGAAGCGAAATCTGGAGCTATTTTCGCACAGAACCGCCCTCCAAGTAAGTTAAAGTATTTCAAAATTCGTTTATAAGCCTACAAGTATTAAAGTTATTGAGAATCACTTCCTCCTTAAAAACTCGCTTATTTTTAAAACTATTACTATGGTTTATTTATGAGCGCTGTGATGAATTTCACAGAATATCTAACCCCGGCGAAAAGGCAGCGGCTCTCTGCGTTGCATACCAGAGCAACCCTTGTTAAAGGATTAATGAACGGTACGTTTAATTCTTACCTACTGGATTAATTCGAATTCCTTTTTGTTTTTTTCAACTTTAATGTGTTTATTTTAATATTTATTTTTTTTGTCTGATCAGATTGAACGTGAACGTTTTAATAACATTGAAATAAGGAGACCTTTTACCATCCCACCCTCCTGTCCTGGTAACGTTCCAGATCTAGCAGCATCCTATACAAACATCATGTGTGTTGTCATTGAATTAGCCGACGTTGCAAGATCATTAACCAGATGTAAAGACGTTGTACAGCTGGAATTAGTGGGTGAAAATCCCAATCGTCACATTTACTGTTACCGATGATGGTAATATGATCCTGCCTGCTTTCGAGGAATTTTTGGACGACTTAGTACAATCAAATGCTGATGTGCTTGTAGGTAGTAAATGATCCAGAAGGTGGTTCAAAACGTAAGGCAACAGGAACATTAGACAGTGAACTGTTTAATAAGAAAATGCGTCACCTGTATGTTGTAGATATACCGGTAATCAGTTATGGTTTCCCATCTGCCTCACACACGTCTCTGACCCTGAGCTTACTGATAGTCAGGCTTTAGAGCTGGGGAGGAAATGGCAGCATCAGGCAGGGTTCAATGAACAAACAGCAGTTACTTTTAGTGATATTGGTAAATTTGAAAACATTCTAAAGAGAAAAATTGTAGTGTTTCACAGAACCACGGGCTCTACAGCTATGTGTAAATTTGAAACCGGTTTCCCTGATTGTTCAAATCCTCTCTTTCTGCTGTTATTTCAAGGTCACTACTATGGAATAAAAAATCTCAAACGGTTTTTAGGTTCCAGACATGTCTGCGCAAACTGTTACAGCGGCTATGAAAACACACACACACCATTGTGAAGGGTATTGTCCAGTGTGTCATACATATCAATGTGTGCAAGAAATTAACGAACCTGTCGCCTGTGCAGGTTGTCACAGAATCTGTCGAAATTCTTTATGTTTTGTAGACACAATGAACCCCCGCAACAGATCTAATTCTGACAGGCCTATGAGTGACTGTGAGTTGTAAAACTGTGCAAGGTGTGCAAAAGAATATACGTTATTCCGATCGGAAAACAGGTAAAACCACACGTGTGTCATGTAAAATGCAGTATTTGCGGTGAGAATATTCTTCCCGGTTAGACGTTACATGCGATCAGCACCACTGTTTAATTCAGACATGCAATTCCCATTAATCAGTTTAGATGATAAACTGTTTTTTTAGATTCTAAATGCTTCATCAATGAGAGCGGCGTGCACACCCCCTTTTGGTCTATGCTAAAACGTTGAAAGGTGATGAATGGCACGCTTATGGGTTAGACTGCGCCAAAAATTTGTTCTCCACTTCAGAAGGCCGATGTACAGAGGTTTCTTAAGTATTTCCCCTACTTTAGCTTCCCTTCATTGGCTCCCTGTTAAATCCAGAATAGAATTTAAAATTCTCCTCCTCACATATAAAGCCCTTAATGATTTAGCTCCATCAACATCAGAGAGCTGATTGTTCCATATGTTCCTAACAGAGCACTTCGTTCTCAGACTGCAGGTTTTACTGGTGGTTCCTAAAGTCTCTAGAAGTAGAATGGGAGGCAGATCCTTTAGTTATCAGGCTCCTCTCTGTGGAACCAGCTCCCAGTTTTAATCCGTGAGGCGGACCCCCTGTCTACTTTTAAGGCTAGGCTTAAAATTTTTCCTTTTTTGATAAAAGGTTATAGTTAGAGTGGCTTAGGTTATCCTGAGCTATCTCTGTATTTATGCTGCTATAGGCTTAGGCTGCTGGAGGACAAAAGCCACTTTCACCCTCTTTTGCTTTTTCTCACACTACTCTTCAATTTTTTATTATTTGCTGTTATTTCAGCTTTTAACTTTGTTTCTCTTTCTCTTTCTAGAAGCTACACTGGCCTGACTCTGTGTCTACCTGTGACACCTTTTGGAGAGGGGGACGTCCGAGCTTTTGCTGGCAAAAATTAATGCTCACCCTCTACTGATGATCCAAGGGCCCAGTCTTTCAGTGTTTAACCCTTTTCTCTCCTAGACATGGCTACTGACGGAGCTTTTACTGTAACTAACTCTATGTGCTCTCTTTCAGACTCTAACCTTGAAAAAGGCTCAGAGTTTTTTTGTTCTTTCTTTCTAGTTGAAACGACAAAAGGAGCTACATCCATTAACATTTTCTTTCCTTCCCATAGAAAGTACTCCTGGATCAGTGCTTTTTTGTTCTCTTTGTGTTTTCGCTCTGTTCTCTCTAACCCCCAGTTTGGGGTGGCAGATGGCCGCTCACACTGAGCCTGGTTCTGGTTCTGCTGGAGGTTTCTTCCTGTTAAAAGGGGTTTTCCTCTCCACTGTCGCTACATGCATGCTCAGTATGAGGGATTGCTGCAAAGTCAACGCCAGTGACTGTCCCCCCCCTGTCTCTACATGCTCATCCAGGAGGAGTGAAATTTGCAAGTCACTGACTGGATGCAATCTGCTGGGTTTCCTTAGATAGAAAAACTTTTTATCCAATTTGAATAAATAACAGAATCTGACTGCACTGTTCAATGATTAGGATTAATTGGAATGTATGTACCTGACTTTTGTGAAGTGCCTTGAGACGACATGTGTTGTGAATTGGCGCTATATAAATAAACTGAAACTAATAGCACACAATGCTCGCAGTTATGACAGCTACCTTATTCTCACAGCTATGGTGCGGTTAGGTATTAAGCCTCATCTCATCATGCTAGGAAGTAAAGTTCTCTGTTTAACCGACCTGAAATTTTAAAAAA